>MU227692.1:717460-735220 GCA_018584345.1 Thuja plicata
TGTGCAAAATCTTGGGTCCCCACCCCCCCCCTTTTTTTTTTTTGTTGTTGTTGTTTGTTTTTTCTTGCGGCCTTGCCTTCTTTCTTTCCCTTTTTATTTTCTTTTCTCTAGGGTTTTCTTACCCGGTGTTGTGTCTTGCTTGATTGCTTTCCGTCTCCGAGACTCCGGTCCCGGAGGTTGCCTTTTGTTGGAAATCGGATTTCGGACTCCGATATTATTCGTCATGATGTTCTTAAGGATATTATCATGAGGAATCCCCGGGCCCAGAGTCTAGAGGTTTTGCTTGTCCGGAGATTGCTGGAAGGAGGAGGATTACCTTTTTATCGCGGGTATAAATAGAAATTATCTGTCACTTTCACATTTACCACGATTAAAACCTTCAAGCACTTAGAGAGAATTAAAGAGCGATTTAAAAGTGATTAACAGAGCATTTGCAGGGAGTTTGTGGTAATCAGCGCTTAACATTTTCAGTCATTCTCAAGCAAGTGCGAGTGCTTCGTGGTGGTGACTCTGACCGTCAGATAACTCGAGCCGTTGCAGAGCTCCTGCGGTAAATCCTCCTTTTCCTCCGTCTTCTGCGTTCTCAGGTTGGTTCTCCCGCTTCCCCTCCTCTCTGTTTTGATTCCGCTCTTTGGTTTTTCTTTGGTTTGGTCTTTTTGTTTGTTTTCTTATGCTTGTTTTGTTTCTCTGTTTCGTTTCTTCGTCTGGTTTGTTGTTTTCTGGTTTCGCCACCCATTGTTGGGTTGGCTTTACCAGAGGGTTGTCCACCCTCTGTATAGAAGCGGTCTGTCTGTAAGCCTTGTAGATAGCTGTATATGTTTCTCCCTCATCTGGTTTTCCCGCGGGCGTCGTCCCCCATTGTATATATGTATATAGTTGTATATAGTCTATATATATCCCTCGGCTCCATGTATATCCTTCCAGGTGGCTAAGCGAGCTGGTCGAGTCACCTTTATTTCTAGTTTTTTGCCTCTGAGCTCGCTTCGAGGCAGATTACCACCTGTTTGAAACTCGGTTCTCGGCCGATTTTAAAGAAGTCTGTCAGAACCTCATTTATATCCCATGCGCACAATCAATCCAAGCCAAGTGGCTTTCCCTTTTCGCGCGTTCAAACAGTTGGCCCCGCCGTCATCGCCACAACTTCCATTTAATACCTACGCACGTGGCGCCCACGTGGGCTTGATGATTTGGCTTTTCACATATTCTTGCTAACGGTCATTTCTCTGGGTTTCGGATCTCCTACCACCATCCATCCCGCGTCTTTGCTAAGTGTGATAAAATTCCTCAGACCCGGATGTGTTGATATCTTAAGTTTATGATGTGTTTTTCTTTTCGGGTATCTTTGCATAAAACTAACTTTTTAGGAAAAGCAAATGTCACGGTGGTAAGATCTCCGGACCTAGGAGTAACTATTTTATTTTGATAAAATATTCTGATGGTCGCTTTACCTTACAGGTTCCTAGAATTCATCTATCAATCATGTCTGAAGCATCCGCATCCGCATCCTCCCCGCCTGGAAATCCAGAAATTCCCTCAACGGCCACCAGGGCAGCAACAAAGTCCAAAATGGAAAGGGCCCTCGAGAAACTGCCCCTCACCATGAAGTTCGTGTAGAACAATGTCATTACGGGCTCAAAGATTGAGTCCAAGGTTAAGCTTATAACTGACACCAGGGTCGAAACGTGGGCAGAGATGCAAGCCTTGGTAAAAGTGATGCACATCCAGTGACAAGCTGGAGATCAACTAGCGATTAACGTTGGAGGCTCCGGGATCCTCCAGGCAGCTTGCTTCCCTTGCTCTGTGCAATCTCCGGAGCTCATCTTAACACTGGCCGCCAACTACAACTCTTCCGTCTGGGCCGTCATGCTCACAACCACAGAACCCACAGGATACCCCACTCCTCTAGTATCCCTCGACCCAGACACATTCCGGGCGGGATTAGGAATCCCACAATTCGACAGAGCCACAGTAGTTACAAGGACTGATGCCTTGGATCAGTTTACACAACTAGAGGATGTCTCCCGGGTGTACATGAATACCCACTGGCTTAAGGCCCCCAAGAGGGACCCAAAGAGGATGAAGATAGAAATCCCCCGCTCTGAATTCAATGAGAGCATCCAGATGGGGATAATAGCATTAGCCCGGGTATTTGGGCAACCCTCCGCCCAGGATTTTGCCAAATGGATGTACTATTTCCTTCTCGGCATCTCCACCAAGGGAGAATTCTTTGACTGGGCCGCAATAATCTCTAATCACGTCGACTCCCAGTTTCTTTAGCTGGACAGGAAGAAGAAGTTCTATATGTCTTCTTACGTCTTCTGGGCCCTAGCACAACAAAGGCCCCATTCCAACGGCCTACTTACAGATGGCGTGCTCATGATTGGCTCGGAACAAAAAGCACCGTGGGACCATTTCCCGCAAATTCAATGCGAGGCCAGCTTCTCCAGTTTCTGCCGGGTAAACGATGCGTTCATTTACTACCATTTTCTTACACCCACCTGGGATGTCGGATACCACCTATCCACTGAGGCGATGAAGTTAGTCAGTAGTTATGGACACTACTATATTCAGTTCCAGCAGCATACATACATTAGGGTCACCGGCTTCTCCGGGAAACCCTACTTGTTGCCCAGGCATTGCGGGAACAAGATCGTGTTGTTGGAATACTGCAGGCAAATGATGGAGTTGCATGCCTTCTTTTCCCTCAAGAAGGTCCCCAACATCCCGTTCCCAATCACCTATGGGAACTACACCTGCAGTCTGGCCGCCGCAAAAGAGGCAGACAATGAGCTGAAAAGTTATAACTTGCAGGAGTTCTATATGGCGCGAAAGAACTTTGATCTGCATGGGAAAATAGAAACGGTAATGCCCCGGGCTTCAGAGCCCCATCATGTACATATGGAGGACTTCTGGGCAGATTGCCAAGATGATGTGGAGGTGCAAAGCTGGCACTATGTCAGGATGACGGCCGAAATGATGCAACTGTTGAAACTCTGGAGGTTCCCAGAGAATTTTTCAGACACCGCCCCCACCATCGACCCCCAATACAAGGCCAAGGGGATTGATAAAATGGCTCTGCCAGCAATGGATTGGGCCACCTAAGAGGGGCCCACGATCAAGGACTTCACTAGGGAGGTGGTCGAGCGAAGTCACGCCTATTTCAAGAGGGTGTGCCCTGGGAGTACTCGTCAAGCTCCCCGATTAGCGCCAAAATTAACACCCCAGCCGAGACCCAAATTAACCCCGGGGGCCGGGACTTCTTCGCAAGGCGCAAATAAGGGAAAAGGGATAGACACGACGCCTCCCACGCAAGAAGTCCCTATACAGGAGCAGATCAAGCAATCTGTGGCAGCCTCCCAGTAGATGAGGGAGCAGTTAATAACGAGGCTGGCCACTCCCCCTCTCATGGCCAGACCAATTCGTCCCTCTTCCTCCTCATCGCTGGCAGCCTTAATGGTGAAGGCAACGGGGGTGGATCCCATGGAGGCGAAAGCAATAGCCAATGCGGGGCCACCTTTGATTACCCAGAGGAAGAGGAAGCACATCAGACAGGACAAAGTAGAGCCGATACCAGTGTCGGAGACATCCCTCCCTGAGAAGTAGAGATCCTTTCTTCCAGTTCCCTGGAACCGGAGAAAGAAGCAGAACTGGCAGAGGTCCCAGCAAGTCCCCCTCTAGAAGAGGAGTTTGACATATTTGCAACCAATGAGTTTGGGAATTTACAACGGGACAATACACAAGCGGAGATAGAAGTCTCGGATACAGAACAAGAGGCTGCGGACCAAGAAGACTTGGAACAAGAACCTGCATAGGAACAGGAGCAGCAGGCAGAAGAAAAAGAGCCAGAACCGGAGATTATCTTCGAGGCTCAAGAGATGTAAGGTTCAGGAGTGGACCAACAAAAATCAAGCAAACAAATGGCATCCGCTGGGGGAACCAAACCTTCGAGAATAACTGTAACCCTAGCCTCCATGTTCCAGGGGCCACTCCCGGGGGCAACCTTCGGGCAGGTTATCACAACCGCCCAAACTCTGAATCTCGGCCTGATACCTCCCCTACTGCCAACAGAGGAAGAAGCCCTGGCAGAAGAAGAACAACAAGAAGAGGAGCAACTTGAAGAAGAAATCCCTGGGGAAGCCTACCAGGGTCCAGACCCAGCGATTGACATACAGGACTAGGCTGAGGAGATGGAGGTTGAAAAGAATGTTGCTACAGAAGAAGTTGAGGCCAGGGGAGGAATGGATGAGGTCCACGTTGCTGAAGAGCAATAGCCACCGGAGAGTGGGAAAGAATTAGGAGAACAAATTCTAGCAGGAAGGCCACCTCTCCCACCTCAGTGGCTGGTAGAAAGCGGGAAAAGAAAGGCTCAGTCCTCTCTGGTGATTCCTCTCTCCCTGGTCGAGATGATGGCCCAAGTTCAGGCCCAGCCAAAAGCAAAGAAAGCCTAGACAATTCATACTCTTCGAACTAGGCCGAGCGGAGAAATGGTTTTCGTTGTGGCAACACCTCCCCCAGACGCCGATGAAGCAACCGCAGACCCCACAGATTACAATGTTGCAGAGGTATCCCTAGGCAAGTGGGGAAAGCAAGGTGAGGTAGACTTGCTAAAGGAGGCAGCAAGGGCAGTGGAGGCCCGATATGAGAAAGAGGCCTAGAGGCTCAAAACTGAAAAAGAAAAGAATGCAAATCTTATGGGATTGCTTACTGAGTTGGCCTGACCCATTAATGTCGCTCCTCCAAAGACCTCCACATTAGAGGAATTACCGCAGAGTGACACAGACTCCCTGCGAGTAATGAAAAAGAAAGCCCAGGCAGTGGATTAGTGGGTCGCCCTGCAGGTAGGAAACACCCGGCATTTCTTGGTGTCCACTCACCCAGATTTATACACGGCCCGGCAAGTCATTCATCAAGCGGAAGCACTTATTAAGCAGTGGGAGAGTGACGCCAAAAATTACCAAGCGTGGAAGGTGGAGCTCGAAGAGCTCCTTACCTTGGGAGAAGATATAATTTCCGAATCTGGAATTCTGGGTGAGGAATCATTTGATTTTGTAAGAACTCAGCACTCTAGACTTGACCTCACATTGGAGGTAACCAAGCAACTGGTAGAGTCCTTGCAAGAGAAGGTAAACACTGTAAAATATTATTCTAATTTATATAATTCTTTTGTAATAAAATCTTCCGGGGCTGATCCCCTTAGTATAGATACATATACCCCCGAAGATTTAGTTTTGGGGAGTTTTCATGAAATAATGAAATTTCGGTATCAATCCCCGGAGGGGATAGATGGGGCCCATATGGCGAAACTAACTAGCATGATACTTAAGGGTCATGACGCTACAAGAATGGCAGATGAATTCAAAGAAAATGTTTCAGACCTGGGGGAACAAGTTGAAGTGGCCAGGCATAAAAGGGCCAGTCTAAAAGAGATAGATGAAGATGGCATTTCCCGCCTCCTCTAGGCCTTCAACGACAATAAGCAGCCCTGAGCTTTCTCCGGAGGCTGGGGAAAACTCACATTAAGTATTCTTTATTCTTTTTGGGGCATAAGTTCTCGGACCCTGGAGTCCCGGATCCAAAATTTTGTATTTTTTCAAGTGACCCGCGTCCCAGTCCCCGAGGTCGACCAGTCGCTTTCAAAAGCGGTTAATAAAGACTGTCAGAAGGTGGTTGGCCACATCAAGGAGGCATCGACTCAGCAGTTGGTTTCTGACGGGTTGGTCTTCTCGAGGCGCCACTCAGAGGTACACCTGGCACATTGGAGATAGGGCACTGCATTTCCCATTTATGAGGCATGTAGCCTCGGTCCTCGGGGGACCTACTTTCTTCTTCTTCCTTTTATGGCTCTCTTCTCGAGGCCGATTCCTCTACTATATATTCTTGTCTTATCCTTCTGACATGGCAGACCTATTCCGTCTCCAGGTCTTTTGTAGGGTGGCGCAGGTAGTACCAGCCCCTGAATATTGTATTTTATTGGAACATGATGTAAATAAAGGTTAGGGTTAGAAGAGAGTTGTATAAATAGGCAGATCGGCCCATTTCCAAGGGTCGACGAAATTGATGATTTTGTTGTCCATGATAATAGCAAGGAATTTCTCATTTTAAGTTGCAGAGCTCAATGCTCCATTGTTCTGTTCTCAATAGTTAGATGCTCCCCTGGAGCTGCCATTGTATCACGCACCAGTGCTTGCTGGAAGGAACATTAATAAAGAAGGAAGAATTCTTGGCAATGATGTTATTGACATTCCTGCTTCTGAGTTAATGGTATTTCATGTTTTAATGTTCTTTATGTCTTTTACTCTGGTATGTTAAAGTAGATTAATGAACTCTTTACTCCCGCTACTGATAAAATGCTAGCTGATGGTTATGTGTTTCTTCGGTATTTAGTGTAGTTTATCAGAGTATTATTGATGTTCCAAACATTTCAATATGACTGTAGTTAGATGAAATACTTCTAACCCTGCAGGATCTTTTTCACTTTATTTGCTAACTGTAGAACGCTAGGGAGAACCTTATTCTATCGAATCTCTGGAGAGAATGAGTTGAAGAAACCATCTATCCCCCTTGAAAATAGTCACCTCTCCCAACCGAGCCCCACACCGTCGTGACCCGACAC
This sequence comes from Thuja plicata, assembly GCA_018584345.1. Taxonomy (NCBI): domain Eukaryota; kingdom Viridiplantae; phylum Streptophyta; class Pinopsida; order Cupressales; family Cupressaceae; genus Thuja; species Thuja plicata. The sequence continues at coordinate 724,074 of MU227692.1, forward strand.
CCAGGTGCTTGAAGGCCCAGAGGATTTATTTCCCCCGGACAACCTTTGCAGATGGAGTTGGCCGATTTCCCCAGAACCCGGTGACAACTTATGACTGTTGGCGGACCCGGTCAGCAAAACCCCGTCAACAGAAACTGGTGCTAGAAGGAGGGCATGAACTCCTCCCCCTCCCAAGATTCTGATTTTACACCTCCTGAGGGTTCCCCAAGTTGTAGTTTTAAGAGACAAGCCTTCAGTGGGATTGGATCTTTCTCCCCAGCGAAATTCGAAAGAGTCCTTAGGTCTGCCCCGAATCCCAGAAAGTTTGTCAAACTCGAGCCCCCTACTTGAAAGAAATGGACCTCGAAAATCATACCAGCCACTATTATCTAGGGACCTACCATACCCCTGAATACTCAAACTCCCCATACAGTCCCAGGAACCAGTACCCAAACCACTATCCAACATATAGTTCCCCCAATTGCTGCATATTTTGGAAACACCGGGTCCCCAATGGGCACTTTTCCGGGCGCAACCAATGATTTACCCTCTCACCCGGAGAAGATCTGCCCGCGATATGAGCACTTAGGCTCACGGACCGTAGAATAACACTTTCAGGCATACAAATATGCCATGAATCGACACCAGATCCAGTATGAAGATGTTGTGACCCGTATGTTCCCCTTGTCCCTAGGACAAAGCGAGTTGAACTGGTACCTTAACTTGCCTGCCAACTCCATCAACACTTGGCAGGATATGGAGGATGCCTTCCTGGCTGCCTTTTGCGTGCATGTGGACCCAGCCTGGTCCCACAGCCAGTTCATCTCCATCAGAAAGGAACCCAATGAACCTCTTGCAGCATTCAACCATAGGTTCCAGCGTGCCCTGAAGCGGTGCACGGGCCCTTTTATCCTATCTCTAGACGTAACCATATAGACCTACCTCAACATGATGGACCCTTTCGTTGCCACTCTCCTTTGGAGAACAACCGTCGCGGGTGACCGGGACACCTTGGCAAAAGTCTACAACCTAGCCCTAGAGTTGTCCCGCGTCTCAACAAATCTTCAGGCGGGATTGGGTAGAGCACGCCTTTCAACATGATCCCTGGTGGAACTGCATATGCCGGGGGATACAACCCCAATCTGGCAATAGGTGCCCCTTCGATAGAAATGAATCCCCCGCCACCCTTGATAGACCAACAGGCACGGTATGTTTACCCAACCTAGACCCAGATGACACCGAGTCTGGAAGTCTTCCCTTGGAATCAGCCACAGCAGACACAACAGACTCAGACATAATCATCCGGAGTGACCTTTTTCCAGTCATCTGCGACTAGAGGATTTCTGCCCTCGACTCTAGCTAATACTACTGCCTTCCCAGGGAGCCAACAACAGCAACAGCCGTTACATTATGACACAAACACTCAGTTGACCGGCGAGGTTGAATCCCTCCGGCGGATGTTGTCCACCTTGACCATGGACATGGGCCAACTGAAGGCGGGGTCCTACGCACCCTAGAATTTGAATTCCCAGAGGGGAAACATTTTCTCCAGCCATCGAAATAGCAATGTCGGAGGGAGAAACTTCAACAACGGGCCTAGGCCCAATCAAAAACAATGGAATAACAACGCAAACACCGGAGGCCCGCCTCTGAACCAAAACACCAACCAAAATGGTGCTGGACCATCACATTTTACACCAGTCGTAGACTTCCAGCCCATGACTAACTGGTGTAGATCACACGACACTGGTTCTCACAACGAGGTAAATTGTGCCACTTTGGAGAAGGTCATTATGATCTTCCAGCTGGACAGGCAGCAGTCGCATGATACTACCCCTCTAGAGCCTCCTGTCCAGGAAACAACCCACAGTGCCTTCACCTGTGACACCATTTTCTTTGGGACTTCCGGAGAAGATGAAGAAGAGTCCGAATTGCAGGGATTCTTTGACGAATCTATCCCGCCTTTCGAGGCCAACGCCTTTACTAACCCACAGACTCCATACAATACTCGGAGTCAGGTTGGTAAAGGACCAGTTTACACGCCTGCACCCCCTACCAAAGATACTCCTCCTCCCCAGAACAACACGACTGACCGACCCGCGCCTCCAAAAGGTCCTAGCTCTAACCAAGCAAAAGATCTCACAGAGGAAAATTGCTAGTTCCCAAGAGGAAGATTTGACATCACGAAAGCGTTAGAACAGACCACTACCTCCATGACCTTGATGGAGGTTTTGTTGAACTGTCCCGAGCAGAAGAAGTTTCTTCTGAAGCTCTTAGGGAACCCGAAAGCCATTAGCCGCCCACCCAAGACTGTCTCATTTGAAGATGCTAATGCGGCTGTCTTTCGCGGAAACAATGAGGATCCTCCCTTCTTACTAGGCCTGAATATACACGGCAAGAATATACATAATTGCCTAGTGGATTCCGAAGCTTCAGGTAACATCATGCCCTTGTCCATTTGTTAGAAGCTCAGATTCCACCCCACCCCATCTAATGGTGCAGTAATCCAGTTGGATAAGACTGTTGTAAAACTGGTGGGGGAATTGAAGAACGTCCGGATACATCTTATCCAGGACCCCAGGATAGCCAGCATCATTGACATCTAAGTGGTGGACATCCCAGAGACTTATGGGATGTTACTAAGTCAGAATTGGTCTAAGTCCTTGAATGGATACTTTTCAACCGACTTTACCCACTTGTGGCTTCCATGGGAAGGAGAATCAAATAAGATCCGGGTCGAAAGCGAACCCCGGATGAAACAGGCCCTTACCGAGGTTGGGAGGGTCAACGAGGTCTTTTTCTTCGAGACTTCTCTGGGGGTGTACAAACCTTTTGAAATTTTAACATTTGATTTCGTCCCCGGAGAAAATCCCGCCGTACTGCAGAGAGCCCAGGACCTCGAAGAAAAGATGAGAGTTGAAATCAACTCTCAAGGTCTCACAGCAACTCTTCCCACACTCTTGTCTAGCACTTGGTGCCGAGTACACTACCAGAAACATTCAGAGCTCGAGTGTGGGCCATGTCTTTCAATCGCCAACTGGCACCTTGATACCCTCCAAAACAGGCAACATGCAACTGATTCCCCGGGACCCAGTGCCCCTACGGGATGCGCTCATTGGGTGCCATCTCCCCGGGAATCCCAAATTCAAAAAACTCCAGAGGAAAATTATACTTTCACATCGGTAGTTCGGGAAGGGGTCCCCAAGTCCCCCAGTAATAATCCAAAGGAAACTCCCCCTCCCCGGCCCCAGATTACGAACAATGACTTATGGACCCTGACGTTCGACGGGTCCCGATCCAAACAAAGCTGTGGGGTTGGGGTGGAGTTAATCAACCCACGAGGGAAGTCCTTCCTCGCGTCCTACAGGCTGCAATTTAACTGTACGAACAATGTCACAGAGTACGAGGCTTTGGTCCTTGGACTCTTATTTGTAGTAAGGAAAGGTATCACCCGCCTCCGGGCTCTGGGTGATTCAGAGTTGATTGTTAAACAAGTCTGGAGTCAATACACATGTCATGACAAAAGGCTGGCCGCATACCACAACTGGGCTTGGAGCCTTGTCGAGGATTTTGATGCCTTTGGCACTGACCTCATTCCCAGCGACAGAACTATGTCCCAGATGCCCTCACCGTTTCTGCCAGCACACTTGAGCCGATGGCCGGATCGCGACTCCGGAGATTTTCAGTTGAGATGGTCCCCACCCCGTCCATCCTAGATAATGTTGCCCACTTTTAGGTTTTTGAGGACGATCAACATATCTTGGCCTTCATGGCGAATGTTGGTGTCTTTGAGGATCAGATAGTGGAGGAACGAGACCATGACGATACTGGGCAGGGTGATGAAGACGATGGGATCATGGACCTGCCCACTAACACTATCCCAAAGGGGATGGTTGCATTAGAACGAATCTTCGACTCAGACCCTCGGGCCTGTGAGAAGGTGTCACCCTCCCCTGAGGGAGGAAAATTTGAAAAGGTTAACATTGGCCAGCCCGGTGAAGAGAAGATCATTCACATTGGTACCTCCTGCTCCCCTGAGGAAAAGGAAAAGATTCTCGCATTTCTCTGAGAATACATTGATGTAATTGCCTGGGGTTATGAAGAATTAAAGACATATGATACATCCATCATGACCTACACTATTCCCCTGAAGCCTGATGCTAAACCCTTCTGGAAAAAGCAAAGACCAGTCAACCCCCTAATAGAGCCCCTAATTCGTCAAGAAGTAGAAAAACTGCTGTCAGCCCAGATAATCTTCCCAATCTGGCACACTACATGGGTTGCCAACTTAGTCCCCGTAAGGAAGAAGAGCGGTGAGATCCGCCTTTGCATGGATTTCTGAAACTTGAACAGGGCCTCCAAAAAGGATAATCACCCTCTCCCTTCGTTGGATGAGGTGTTTCAGATAGTAAATAGATCCCAGATGATGTCCTTCTTGGACGGATATTCAGGGTACAACCAGGTCATGGTCAAGTATGAAGACAGAGAGAAAATAGCGTTTACCACTAAGTGGGGAACATTTGCGTATAGGAGAATGCCCTTTGGTTTGATCAATGCAGGGGTTACATTTCAAAAGGCCATAGACATTGCGTTCGAGGGCCTTGTAAATCAGTGCATAATCATCTACATGGATGATTTGACTATCTTTTCCTGGGACAGGTGTGATCATCTCGCCCACCTCGCTTAGATCTGCAAGAGATTTCGTCGGTATGGAATATCCCTCAACCCCAAGAAGTGCATATTTGGGGTCACTGAGGGGAAGTTTCTCAGGCATATTGTCTTTGAGAAGGGTATATCCATAGACCCTAATAGATTCGAAGTGTTGCTAAATTTACAAATGCCTAGCAGCAAAAAAGAGATGTGATCCTTTTTTGGCAAAATCAACTTCGTGCGACGATTCATCATGGGATTCGCAGAAATAGTTAAACCACTCAATGAGATGATGAAGAAAGATACCAAGATTGAGTGGAGTCCTGAAGCAAAGCGGACGTTCACCCAGATCAAACAAACAATAATGGAAGCACCTGTTCTGGCTAGTCTGGACTATTCTCTTCCATTTTATATTTATTTGTTTGCTTCGCCGCATTCTGCTGCGGCAGTGTTGACCCAAAAGGTTGAAGGGGAGGAATGACCAATAGATTTCATGAGTTCCCCCTTCAAGAACGTCGAGGTCAAGTATTCACCACTAGAAAAACAAGCTTTTGCTCTAGTTCAGGCCGTGAAGAAATTTTGGCATTATATTCTCCGGAGCAAAGTACATGCTATCATCCCGAACCAGGTTGTCAAGTCTCTGCTGATGCAGAGAAAATTGGGCGAGAGACGGGGGAAATGGATGGCCATCCTCCAAGAATATGACTTAAAAATGCAGCCCATGAAAATAGTCTGGGGTTAAGGACTAAGTAGGGTGATGGCAGGAGAGACTCCCCGCATATAATGCCAAACTTACACAGTGGATTCCATCACCCAAGACCCGTGGTATACCGATTTGGTATACTTGTTGCTAAACAAAAAATGTCTAGAAGGGTTACCTCCCCACAAACGCCGCGCTCTGCGGATGAAAAGCGCACACTTCATGATCAAAAACTCCGCGCTTTACCATAGAAATTATGAGGGGGTGTACCTCCGGTGCATCGACAGGAACCAAGCTGTAAGAATGATCGATGAATTTCACGGACAGTTTGGAACCGGGCATGGCTCAGCCAACGCCACCACCCATCAGATCCTTCAGGATGGATACTATTGGCCCTGTATCTTCAAAGATGTTTATGCTCATGTCAGGAAATGCCATACTTGCCAAATCGCGGTGCATCACGAGCGTAACCCAGCCATGCCTCTACAACCAGTCTACGAGACTAGACCCTTCGCCCAATGGGCATTTGACTTCATCGGGGAGATCAACCCCAACTCATCTGCCAACCACCGATACATCCTTACTGCTACTGACTATTGCACTCGGTGGTCTGAAGCTATATCTTGCAAAAACAACACGACGGACGTAGTTATCAAGTTCTTGGAAGAAAATATCGTCACAAGATTTGGAATGCCCTTTGCTTTGGTTTGTGACAACGGTCTGGCATTTTCTTCAGTGCAGCTACTCGAATGGACCTACAATCAGAGGATCACTTTGAAATTCTCCAGCAACTATTATCCCCAAGGAAATGGTGTTGCTGAATCAACAAACAAAAATCTACTTGAAGTGATCAAACACCTGTTAGAGAAGAATCCCTGGGATTGGCATCAAAAGTTGAAATTCGCCCTCTGGGCGGATTGCATTCGCGTCAAGGCCACCCTAGGAACATCCCCATTCCATCTGATTTATGGTCAGAACCCTGTATTCCCAGTCAACTTACAAATCCCAGTTTTACAGTTCATGTAGGAATTTAGCAACAGGGACAACGTCGTGGAGGTTCGGCTCTTAAATCTGGTGCGAATGGAAGAACAACGAGACACAGCCCTTGAGCATTTCGTGCGTCATCAAGCAGTGGTAAAAAGATGGTTTGACAGAAGAGCCTAATATAAGGATTTTCGGGTCTCGAATCTGGTCCTGTTGTGGGACAAGGCCCGGGAGAAGAAAGGAAAACACACCAAGTTCCAACAGCTCTGGCTCGGACCATACCTCATCTCAGAAATCTGCGGGGCAAATACTTATCGCCTTAACACTCTGACTGGAGAACCTGTCGCATTTCCCGTTAATGGACAGTTTCTCAAACACTATTTCGAGTAGGGTAAGTTCATCCTAAGTTGTATTATATGTAAAGCCTTCTGCTTGTAAATATCCCCTCTAGGTGCCTCGTGCGAGGTACCCTGCCTTGTAAATAGCCTTGTCGGCTATCCTCCGGGACAGTCCCCTTTCGTTGTCTTTGTTTTTATTTTCGGTTTCCTTTCGGCCCTGATGTTTTGTTCCGTCTTGTAGGAATGGGAATGCTTCGCATAACTATGGTTTCTGATATAATGTCTACGGCATGGCCAACTTTAGAATCTGTCTTTAGCACGGTGGAGCTGGTCTGGTCTCCAGGGTTCGTTTCACGGGTTATGGCACATTTTGAGGAATCTCCATTAGGTGTTCTCTCCGGGAATCTGGCGATCAGTGAACAAAGTAATAATATAAGGAACAAGTAATCAAACACACCGAAGATAGATTGGTTATACTAATTAATTGACCCAGGTCTGAAATTTTAAGAGATTCTTTCCTGGTCTAGAGTTTTGTCCTCTCTTAAAACATCTAAGCATAGGTGGATAGGTGAAAGAAGTAACACCATTAAAATTAGCTAAGATTAAGCTTAATGGTGAAAGAAGTACCGCCTTCCCCACCCAGGAACAAACAAAATAAAAAAAGAGGAAAAGCGGGGTAAGACTCTGGTCTCCGGGGGAAACGAGCAAATTGATGACTGGTTTGATGTAATTAGTGCCTCTTCTCTATTCCTCCCAGAGGTCATCAGCTTGATTTCTTTCCAAAGCACACACGACACCACTGATGAAGGACTACGGACTGACTCCTACGTGGTTGGATTCTCTAAGATATGTTGCTCTTTTCCTGTCAAACGCTCCGATGGGCGGCTCGTTCCAGTTTTACTAACCAGAGATTCTATAGTTCTCAAATGCGCTTAGGCATTTGTCCCAGATAGTCGCCATTTGTTATGCCCTGCATCCCCGTCCCTACATTTTGTGTGCAAAATTTTGGGTCCCACCTTTTTTTTTTTGTTGTTGTTGTTTGTTTTTGCTTGCGGCCTTGCCTTCTTTCTTTCCCTTTTTGTTTTCTTTTCTCCGGGGTTTTCTTCCCCGGCATTGTGTCTTGCTTTTTTTCTTTCCGTCTCTGGGACTCCGGTCCCGAAGGTTGCCTTTTGTTGGAAATCAGATTTCGGACTACGGGATTATTCGTCATGATGTTCTTAAGGATATTATCATGAGGAATCCCCGGGCCCGGAGTCCAGAGGTTTTTCTTGTCCGGAGATCGCTGGAAGGAGGAGGATTACCTTTTTACCGTGGGTATAAATAGAAATTATCTGTCACTTTCATATTTACCATGATTAAAACCTTTGAGCACTTAGAGCGAATTAAAGAGCGATTTCAAAGCGATTAACAGAGCATTTGCAGGGAGTTTGTGGTAATCAGTGCTTAACATTTTCAGTCGTTCTTAGGCAAGTGCGAGTGCATCGTGGTGGTGACTCTGACCATCAGATAACTCGAGCTGTTGTAGAGCTCCTACGGTAAATCCTCCTTTTCCTCCGTCTTTTGCGTTCTCAGGTTGGTTCTTCCACTTCCCCTCCTCTCTGTTTTGCTTCCGTTCTCTGGTTTTTCTTTGGTTTTTGTTTGGTCTTTTTGTTTGTTTGCTTGTGCTTGTTTTGTTTCTCTGTTTCATTTCTTCGTCTGGTTTTTTGTTTTCTGATTTCGCCACTCGTTGTTGGGTCGGCTCTGCCAGAGGGTTGTCCGCCCTCTGTGCAAAAGTGGTCTATTTGTAAGCCTTGTAGATAGCTGTATATGTTTTTGCCTTGTCTGGTTTTCCCGCGGGCGTCGTCCCGCGTTGTATATATGTATATAGTTGTATATAGTCTGTATATATCCCTCAGCTCCATGTATATCCTTTTGGGTGGCTAAGCAAGCTAGTTGAGTCACCTCTGTTTCTAGTTTTTCGCCTCTAAGCTCGCTTCGAGGCAGAAAACCACCTGTTTGAAACTCGGCTCTTGGCCGGTTTCAAACAGGTGATTTTCTCTCTCCTCCATGAAGTCTATCAGAACCTCATTTATATCCCATGCACACAATCAATCCAAGCCAAGTGGCTTTCCCTTTTTGCGCATTCGGACAGTTGGCCCCGCCGTCATTGCCATAACTTCCATTTAATACATACGCACGTGGCGCCCACGTAGGCCTGATGATTTGGCTTTTCACATATTCTCGCTAACGGTCATTTCTCTGGGTTTCGGATCTCCTACCACCATCCATCCTGCGTCTTTTCTAAGTGTGATAAATTTTCCCAGACCCGGATGTGTTGATATCTTAAGTTTACGATGTGTTTTGCTTTTCGGGTATCTTTGCATAAAACTAACTTTTCAGGAAAAACAAACGTTGCGGTGGTAAGATCTCTGGACCCCGGAGTAACTATTTTATTTTGATAAAATATTCTGACGGTCGCTTTACCTTGCAGGTTCCCAGAATTCATCTATCAATCATGTCTGAAGCATCCGCATCCTCCCCGCCCGGAAGTCCAGAACTTCCCTCAACGGCCACCAGGGCAGCAACAAAGTCCAAAATGGAAAGGGCCCTGGAGAAACTGCCCCTCACCATGAATTTCATGCAGAACAACGTCATTACGGGCTCAAAGATTGAGTCCAAGGTTAAGCTTATAACTGACACCAGCGTCGGAACGTGGGCAGAGATGCAAACCTTGGTAAAAGTGATGCACATCCAGCAACAAGCTGGAGATCAACTAGCGATTAACGTTGGAGGCTCCAGGATCCTCCGGGCAGCTTGCTTCCCTTGCTCCGTGCAATCTCCAGAGCTCATCTTAACATTGCCCGCCAACTACAACTCTTCCGTCTGGGCTGTCATGCTCGTGGCCACAGAACCCACAGGATACCCCACTCCTCTGGTATCCCTCGACCCAAACACATTTCGGGCGGGATTAGGAATCCCACAATTCGACAGAGCTACAGTAGTTACAAGGACTGATGCCTTGGATCAGTTTACACAACTGGAGGATGTCGCCCGGGTGTACATGAATACCCACTGGCTTAAGGCCCGCAAGAGGGACCCAAAGAGGATGAAGATAGAAATACCCCGCTCTGAATTCAAGGAGAGCATCCAGATGGGGATAATAGCATTAGCCCGAGTATTTGGGCAACCCTCCACCCAAGAGTTTGCCAAATAGATGTACTATTTCCTTCTTGGCATCTCCACCAAGGGAGAATTCTTCGACTGGGCCGCAATAATCTCTAATCACGTCGACTCCCAGTTTCTTCAGCTGGACAGGAAGAAGAAATTCTATATGTCTTCTTACGTCTTCTGGGCCCTAGCACAATAGAGGCCCCATTCCAATGGCCTACTTACAGATGGCGTGCTCGGGATTGGCCCAGAACAAAAAGTACCGTGAGACCATTTCCCACAAATTCAATGGGAGGCCAGCTTCCTCAGTTTCTGCCGGGTAAACGATGCGTTCGTTTAATACCATTTGCTTACACCCACCCGGGATGCCAGATATCGCCTATCCACTGAGGTGATAAATTTAGTCAGTAGTTATGGACACTACTATATTCAGTTCCAGTAGCATACATACATTAGGGTCGCCGGCTTCTCCGGGAAACCCTACTTGTTGCCCAGGCATTGCGGGAACAAGATCGTGTTGTTGGAATACTGCCGGCAAATGATGGAATTGCACGCCTTTTTTGCCCTCAAGAAGGTCCCCAATATCCCGTTCCCAATCACCTGTGGGAACTACACCTGCAGTCTGGCCGCCGCAAAAGAGGCAGACAATAAGCTGAAAAGATATAACTTGCAGGAGTTCTATCTGGCACGGAAGAACTTTGATCCGCATGGGAAAATAGCAACGGCAATGCCCCGGGCTTCAGAGCCCCATCATGTACATATGGAGGACTTCTGGGCAGATTGCCAAGATGATCTGGAGGTGCGAAGCCTGCACTATGTCAGGATGACGGCCGGAATGATGCAACTGTTGAAACTCTAGAGGTTTCCGGAGAATTTCTCGGACACCGCCCCCACCATCGACCCCTAGTACAATGCCAAGGGGATCGATAAAATGGCTCTACCAGCAATGGATTGGGCCACCCAGGAGGGGCCTACGATCAAGGACTTCACTAGGGAGGTGGTCGAGCGAAGTCACGCCTATTTCAAGAGGGTGTGCCCCGGGAGTACTCGTCAAGCTCCCCAACCAGCGCCAAAATTAACACCCCAGCCGGGACCCAAATTAACCCCGGGGGCTGGGACTTCTTCGCAAGGCGCAAATAAGGGAAAAGGGATAGACACGACGCCTCCCGCGCAAGAAGTCCCTTTACAGGAGAAGATTAAGCAATCTGTGGTAGCCTCCCAACAGATGAGGGAGCAGTTAATAACGAGGCTGGCCACTCCCCCACTCATGGCCAGACCAATTCGTCCCTCTTCCTCCCCGTCGCTGGCAGCCTTAATGGTGAAGGAAACGGGGGTGGATCCCATGGAGG
>MU227692.1:735373-748058 GCA_018584345.1 Thuja plicata
TCCCCAGAACCGGAGAAAGAAGCAGAACCGGCAGAGGTCCCAACCAGTCCCCCTCCTGAAGAGGAGTTTGACGTATTTGCAACCAATGAGTTTGGAAATTTGCAAGGGGACAATACACAAGCGGAGACAGAAGTCCTAGATACAGAACAAGAGGTTGCGGACCAAGAAGACTTGGAACAAGAACCTGCACAGGAACAGGAGCAGCAGGCAGAAGAAAAAGAGCTAGAACCGGAGATTATCTCCGGGGCTCAAGAGATGCAAGGTCCTGGAGTGGACCAACGAAAATTGAGCGAACAAATGGCATCCTCTGGGGGAACCGGACCTTCAGGAATAACCGTAACCCCAGCCGCCACGTTCCAGGCGCCACTCCCGGGGGCAACCTTCAGGCAGGTTATCACAGCGGCCCAAACTCCGAATCTCAGCCCGATACCTCCCCTACTGCCAACAGAGGAAGAAGCCCTGGTAGAAGAAGAACAACAAGAAGAGGAGCAGCTTGAAGAAGAAATCCCCGAGGAAGCCTACCAGGGTCCAGACCCAGCGATTGACATATAGGACTAGGCTGAGGAGATGGAGGTTGAAAAGAATGTTGCTGCAGAAGAAGTTTAGGTCGGGGGAGGAACGGATGAGGTCCACGTTGCTAAAGAGAAATAGCCACCGGAGACTGGGAAAGAATCAGGAGAACAAATTCTGGCAGGAAGGCCACCTCTCCCACCTCAGTGGCTGGTAGAAAGCAGGAAAAGAAAGGCTCAGTCTGCACTGGTGATTCCTCTCTCCCTGGCCGAGATGATGGCCCAAGTTCAGGCCCCGCCAAAAGCAAAGAAAGCCCGGATAGTTCATACTCTTTAAATTGGGCCGGGCGGAGAAACGATTGTCGTTGTGGCAACACCTCCCCTAGACATCGATGAAGCAACCGCGGACCCCGTAGATTACAATGTTGCAGAGGTATCCCTAGGCAAGAGGGAAAAGTAATGTGAGGTAGACTTGTTAAAGGAGGCAGCAAGGGCAGTGGAGGCCCGATATGAGAAAAAGGCCCAGAGGCTCAAAACTGAAAAAAAAAAAAGAATGCAAATCTTATGGGATTGCTTACTGAGCTGGATTGACCCATTAATGCCACTCCTCCAGAGACCTACACATCAGAGGAATTACCGCAGAGTGACATAGACTCCCTGCGAGTAATGAAAAAGAAAGCCCAGGCAGTGGACGAGTGGGTCGCCCTGCAGGTAGGAAACACCCGACGTTTCTTGGTGTCCACTCTCCCAGATTTATACACGGCCTGGCAAGTCATTCATCAAGCGGAAGCGCTTATTGAGCAGTGGGAGAGTGACGCCAAAAATTACCAAGCGTGGAAGGTGGAGCTCGAAGAGCTCCTTACCTTGGGAGAAGATATAATTTCTGAATCCAGAATTCTGGGTGAGGAATCATTTGATTTTGTAAGAACTTAGCACTCCAGACTTGACCTCACATTGGAGGTAACCAAGCAACTGGTAGAGTCCTTGCAAGAGAAGGTAAACACTGTAAAATATCCTTCTAATTTATATAAGTCTTTTGTAATAAAGGCTTCCGGGGCTTATCCCCTTAGTACAGATATATATACCCCCGAAGATTCAGTTTTGGGGAGTTTTGATAAAATAATGAAATCCCGGTATCAATCCCTGAAGGGGATAGATAGGGCTGAGATGGCGAAACTAACCAGCATAATACTTAAGGGTCATGACGCTGCAAGAATGGCAGATGAATTCAAAGAAAATGTTCCAGACCTGGGGGAACAAGTTGAAGTGGCCAGGCACAGAAGGGCCAGCCTAAAAGAGATAGATGAAGATGGCATTTCCCGCCTCCTCCAAGCCTTCAAAAACAATAAGTAGCCCTGAGCTTTCTCCGGAGGCTGGGGAAAACTCACATTAAGTATTCTTTATTCTTTTTGGGGCATAAGTTCCCGGATCCCGGAGTCCCGGATCCAAAATTTTGTATTCTTTCAAGTGACCCGCGTCCCGGTCCCCGAGGCCGACCGGTCACTTTCAGAAGTGGTTAATAAAGACTGTCAGAAGGTGGTTGGCCACATCAAGGAGGCGTCGACTTGATAGTTGGTTTCTGATGGGGTGGTCTTCTCGACGCGCCGCTCAAAGGTACACCTGACACATTAGAGACAGGGCGCCGCATTTCCCATTTATGAGGCATGTAGCCTCGATCCCCGGGGGACCTACTTTCTTCTTCTTCCTTTTCTGGCTCTCTTCTCGAGGCCAATTCCTCCGCTGTATATTCTTATCTTATCCTTCTGACATGGCAGACCTATTCTGTCTCCAGGTCTTTTGTAGGGTGGCGCAGGTAGTACCGGCCCCCAGATATTGTATTTTATTAGAACATGATGTAAATAAGGTTAGGGTTAGAAGAGAGTTGTATAAATAGGCAGATCGGCCCATTTCCAAGGGTCGGCAAAATTAATGATTTTGTTGTCCATGATAATAGCAAGGAATTTCTCATTTTAAGTTGCAGAGCTCAATGCTACATTGTTCTGTTCTCAATAGTTAGATGCTCCCCTGGAGCCGCCATTGTATCACGCACCAGTGCTTACTGGAAGGAACATTAATAAAGAAGGAAGAATTCTTGGAAATGATGTTCTTGACATTCCTGCTTCTGAGTTAATGGTATTTCATGTTTTAATTTTTTTTATGTCTTTTACTCTGGTATGTTAAAGTAGATTAATGAACTCTTTACTCCCACTACTGATAAAATGCTAGCTGATGGTTACGTGTTTCTTCGGTATTTAGTGTAGTTTATCAGAGTATTATTGATGTTCCAGACATTTCAACGTGACTGTAGTTAGATGAAATACTTCTAACCCTGCAGGATCTTTTTCACTTTATTTGCTAAGTGTAGAACGCTAGGGAGAACCTTATTCTATCGAATCTCCGGAGAGAATGAGTTGAAGAAACCAGCTATCCCCCTCAAAAACAGTCACCTCTCCCAACCGAGCCCCGCACCATCATGACCCGACACCCAGGTGCTTGAAGGCCTGGAGGATTTATTTCCCCCGGACAACCTTTGCAGGCAGAGTTGGCCGATTTCCCCGGAACCCGGTGACAACTTATGACTGTTGGCGGACCCGGTCAGCAAAACCCCGTCAACAAGAACATCTTAAAATAGTACAAAGAGAACCATTGTGAGAATTCTATCGATGCATACCAAGTCATTGGTTCAAAATCATGCAGCAAAGATGCTAATGTTACTCGACGTGTCCTCACATCAACTATAATGGGAAAGAAAATGAAAAAATTCCGTATAGTAAGCAAAATAAGCAAGTCATTAAGGATAGGTAGATCAACATTACAGAGAGCTTTACACAGGCGAGACAAAATTGAGGATCCAAACACTAATTCTCTTTGGTCATTCTCGGGTAGACTCTCACACAATGACAAGGTTGTTGTTGATGCATTAAGAATATTAATTGAAAATTTTTGGCATGACAGCACAATGGTTTCACCCAACCAAAGAGATGTTGTTAGGAGGAGAATCAGATCTACAAATCATATGCCACATCCAAAACATTTTTTGGACATGACACAAACACAATTTTATGAAAGATTTCTCCAAATATTTCCTCAAATTAAAATTAGTGAAATATTTTTTGAAATGGAAAAACCCTTTTACGTCAAGATTAATCATGCACGCACTACATGTTGTTGGAGGGTACATATTGAATTTTCCATGCATTATGTTATATATCGTCATGTTTGTTGTACTTTGCATACTAACACTATTTTGCAGGAATGTGGTCTTCAAGCACCTCTTACATCATCAATAGATTTTATGTCAAGTGTATTATGCAATCGAGATGATGGTTGCATTTATTATAAGATGATGTGTTTGAATGAATCTTGTAGTGCATGTGGTGGTATGAGAAAGTTGTAGATATGTCACCATCTAGAGAGCAAAAATGAGATTGGAAATACACTAGTTTCTTTTGAAAAATACAAGACAGTAACTTATGGTCTAAAAGATGGAAAAGAACTTAAGTGGTGTGAGTTAGTGAAAAATGATATATGCGTAGCTAATTTTATGAAGATTTTCAAGAGAAACTAGTTTATGAGTACATACGTCATTCACATAGAGCTAGGTGGTTGGATGAGCAATTCAAGATATGTAAGGATAGTTTTCCCCTTGGTACTATTGTTTCCATTATTGATTTTTCTGATAATTATACACTTAAACCTCAGAATGAAGTGCAAGCAATGTATTACCATTCTATACAAGTGATGATCTTTGTACATATAGCATTCTTGCATGCACATGATAGCACAAACGTAGATAGAAAGGTTTTAAGAGAGTATCACTTCTACATCAATGACGATCACACACATTCATCAAAGTTTGTGCAAGGTTGCTTCAAAGTTTTCTATGAGAATTCAAGGGAAGGAGGTATTGAGTACAACCAACACATAATATGGTCAGATAATTGTACCTCACAATTTAAGAATGCAAATATGTTCTATTGGTTGAGTAGGATGCATGTGACAAGTGGCGTTCAACATTTTTGTGAACGAATTATATTTTTCCGTTAGTATACACAAGGAAAAACATGATCTACACCATCGGTTTACACTACACTGACAAACAAGACACGGCACTACCTGACTCCAAGGTTACCCGATACTGCCAAGTTCAAAGCATCCCAACAAACACTATTTAGTGTTACCCGATGACAAAAAGGTTAAAGGAACCCGATGAGTAACAACAGTGCAACCCGACGGAACAGCAAAGAGAGGAACTCGACAGATGAAGGGAACCCGATGATCAGTTCAACAAAGGAATGCTGACAAACTTTCAGTTCAACCCGACGACCAAGAACCGACAGTTAGTTACATCTCGCAAAAATTGGATTTGACTTTCCACTTTAGATAAATCACTGAAGTTGTATAAATGGCTTTTGATTTGTTTTTAAATCCATTATGTGCAGAGGAAGCAATGTATTTATTATTGTTTTAATTAGTTTTACTGATTTAAAACATGCAAACTAAAGATCAAGGTCAAGTTGTAAACCTTGGATCTGAGAGTTAACATTGTAATGCATGATTCTAAGATAGGTCAAATACTTATATAAATAGATGCTCAATCTAGTGTGAGCATGTTGTTGTTCGATGAATATTGTAGCCATGGAGAGCATCTAAAGACCAAACAAGAGATTTCATGCAGAAGGACAGAATTGGATCAAATCAGTTTCAAGAACAAGAACATAGGCTACCAACAAGCAGAGAAAGGTATTAATCAGTCACTTAAGGTGATATTATTATTATGAGAGCTTTAATGGATATGTAATAAGAAATTATTGATTGCATACAGTCAGGTCAATCATATGTACTCATTCTAACAAGTGTAGTACACTTAAGAAATCCTTTCAAGAAAGGTGGACTTAATAGTCCTATTGTAAATCTCTTCACTGAGTGCACACTTAAATCAGTGTTACTAAATCTCTTAACAGAGTAGATCTTAACCGATCTCCACTTTAATACTCCTAACAGGGTAGATCATCAGAAGTGATCAATTGTAAGCTTTTACTGCTCCCTTCCATTCCGCAGATAGTGAATTTTTGTGGGTGCCATCCCCACCACAGTTTTTACTTTCTAATAGGATTTTTCTGTGATATCATATCTTGTGTTAGGTGTTTATTACTTTCATGAATGTTTCTATGAATGTTGCAAACAGTTATAGATTATGAATTAATACTACATGCATAAGAAAGAACAGTAATGGTCGGTATTACAGTAATGAATGATTACTAATGATGAATGGTGAAAAGAGTTAAAAGTTTTAGAGGTACTGATTCACCCCTCCCCTCTCAGTACTACTTTCCATTAATCCCAACAATTGGTATTAGAGCTAAGTCTCTTCTTGGAAAATCTTAAAGGCTTAAGAGAAAAGATCATACAATGGAGAAGTACAAACTTGATAAGAATATTGAGATTAAAAAGCTTGAGATACAGATGTTCTATGAACAGTATAAAGAAGTGAGAATCAAGATGAAAGAGTTGTTGTATGAAAGGAAAGGTATGGCAACTCAGAGCAATGAAAAGGATTATCAAGAAGAAGAGATTTCATATTTCTTTAAATCTTCAGGATCAAACACAAGTAATGGATCAGATACATCAGAAGAGAACATCACAAATCTAAAGGAGATCAATCAACATCTGACAGAGTAAATAAAGATGCTGCAAATTGGTTAAAAGAGACAAATGGTAAGAATGATTGATGTGATGAGTTCTGCTAGACAAGGTGAAACAGAAAGAACACTTGCTATTGATGACAGAAGGAAGATTACAAAGAATCTACAGGAAAAGGAGTTAGAAACTCAAAGACATGTTGAGCATCACCATGAGATCACAAATCAGATTATTCTAATGAGTCAAGAAGAAAACAGAATGAATATAGAACTTATTGAAAGAGTGCAGGCTATTGGTGAACTAAGAGAAGAGAATGAAAAACTAAAGCATGAGGTTATAATTTAGCAACAACATAATAAAGTTATCAGAAAGGCTGAAGAGAGCAATAAAATAATGGATGATTTTCTTGAAGGACAATGAAGAGTCAACAACAACAACTGTCTAGGCTTTACCAAAAATGGAGAATCATCAAATCAAGCCAATCCAAAGAATATCTATGAAAATCCAAGACCAAGAAAGCTGAAATGCAAACACTGTGGAAAGCAAGGCCACACGTCAAATATATGTCGAGGCAAAATGAAAGGTATTCCTAAATCTACATCTTCATTCATAGGATTCTGTTATAAATGTAATAAGAAAGGACATAAAGCATATGCATGTAAGTCTAAAATGGAACAAACAAAGAAGGAAACCTACATGGAAAAATATTGTCCTACATGCAAGATGAATGGGAACACAAGTCTTGAATGCTGGAAAAAGAAAAGGCAAGCATGGAATCCAAAAGGTCAAGAAACTCCTTATCAACCAAAGAGAATCGGTAATCAATATGTATGGGATGACAATACTTGGAAAAACTATATAGCATGTGGTAGATATGGTCACATTGCTACAAACTGCATGAGGGCATAGACCAAAAGGTCTAGAGGCTGGTCAAACCCCGGAATGACATGCTTACATTATCACAAAGTTGGTCATATCAAGAAAGATTGCAAAGACTGAATGACAGAGACAAGCACATATCCCAATGGAAACACCATTGAAGATATCTAGAGGGCTAGAGACAAAATGTGGAGAAAATATTCAAGCAATGATGAAGCTAGACCAAGCAATGCAAATGGTGACACCCCATCCAATGGATCTAGTGACATCACCACCCCCACTTGAGCTGAACAAGTATGGAACTGCACTACACCGATTCATATTTTGCATCAGTTCCGTTATACAATTGATAGATAGTCAAAATCTGCATAAATAAAGATGTATATTATGATACTTGTTTCAATTATGAGAAAACAACCCCGTCGGTATACACATACTAAAAATCATCGGTAAACATAAAGGATGAGTTGTTTACACTTACCAAAATTTGTCAGTCAACATATAAAATGGTTAAGTTACCAATGTAACCCGACACCCATCGGTAAGGAAGCAAAGTGACAAAGTTTTCATGACAGAAGACCAATATCCGTCAGTAAAAGAAAAATTATTAACAGTTGTCCTAAGCATCATGTCAACACTGATGATGATTTTGAAAGTCTTCCCGATGAACTCCGTCTTCATGTCCTGACAAGTTGTTGAGCATTTATGACAAAGACTTAGGGAAAAAATTCTATAAATAGACGACGAGAGCACTTCATTTTGCACCCACAATTTGAAGAGAAAGTAGAGTGAAAAAATAGAGCAATTGAAGAGCATTCGACAGAGTGACCTCAACACGATCCAAGCACACAACAAGCAAATCATTCACCATTATCACGGATCTAAGTGAGTACCAAGAGAACCGAAAGATCTCTGTAATTATTTTTCAAGAAAGCCCTAAAACTTGAAAAAAATGATGGCAACCACGTCGAGAACCATAAAGATCAAGAGTGATAAGAAGAATGTGGTCAGGTTAATCAAGAATAACACCTGTGTTAAACCCAAATATAAGATATGCCCAGAGATTGCATCACATCACGATGAAACCGACGCATTCTCTAAGATTCCACCTAAGGTTTTGCTTATAGAAGATGTTAGGTCTTATATTCACTGCAAGATTGCCGAAATAGGTGATCTAGAGATGGATGAAGCTTATAAGAAGCTTTGTGATGCAGAAGGCAACCTTAAAGAAGAGCACAAACGCTTAGAGGTTAAAGGGATAACTAATGCCCTATATTTCCCGAGGGACTTCAAGACCGACTAGATTAGGTTGGTACTTAGCAGATTGCAAGACCATAAGTTGTGGTTGGATCAACCCAAACAAATCACCAAGGATGTCCTTCACACTATCACTAGTTATCCAATAACCGACAAGCCTAAGGCTCACAAGCATCCCTCAAGGCTAGAAGTCACAAAGCTCACAAAAATTGAATGGGACAATAGAGGTCTAAAATTAAACACCATCACCGACGAGGAACTGAGGTTCAGTGCATGTGTGATTGGTTATAAGATATTTCAAGCAAGCAGGTTGAACATCATATCTGCAACATTAGTAAGCACAACTTACAAGATAGTGACAAAGGGAATACAAATGGATCTATGTGAGATCCTACTAAAGCAACTTGATGAAAACATTATCACAAGTAGGTCCACAAAGACTAACACATGTAAGTTCGGCTCACTTATCATGTGTATCTTTTTCTACTTTCAAGAATACTTTCCTTTAGTAGGAAAAGTGAAATGGGACACTATAAAACCAATGACATTACATATTAGTGAACTAATTAAGTCACTAGGAGATAATTTTGAATATGTTATGTCTACATACTTCCTTGAATTCAAGGAAAAGATGATGGAAAGGACAAGGATTGCATGAACAACTTGTTGAAAAACATAGGGATGAGATATGTTTTATGGTGGACACAGATTTCACCCACATCAAACCGGTTGTACCAAGAACAGCTTGGTTAGCACCACTAGATTATGAAATCAACATAGATCAGGCCACAAATGAAATTGATGCATGGATCAATGAGCCTATTGACAGTAAACAAACAAGGTTTGGAACCTATGAAGAGGCCAGATCAAAGATAAAAAGAGGCCTAGAAATCAAGAAAATTGTCAATAAAAAGGATAAGATGGTTAAGAGTCTCAAAAAGATTCTATCAATTACTGAGGAGGAACAAGAACAACCAGAGGAAACCGATAAATAGGGCATGATGAACAGAAATCAAATTAAGAGGAAAATGAATCTGATACACCTCCACCTCCTACAAAGAAGTAGAGGACAAGGAGTCAAACTATAAATACCGACACTACACCTCTTAAGAAAGGTCAAGTAAGGACCTATAAGAGGAAGCAACCAGAAAAATAAACAAAGAAAAAAATTGTGAAGACAACACCTACAAAGAGGAGAAAAAGAATGGTCAGAACTAAGGCTGACATTAAGGATTCTAAAGAAGATGAGCTTGATGTTGTAAAGAAAAATTTTAGGAATCAAACTGTTGATGAAGCTACTGAATCCATTGCTACACATGGTACAATGACTGATAAGAAAATTAGACAATGGGATACACTCAAACCAGAGGACCAAAATAAGATACAAGAGGCAATAATCATGTCAATTGTGAAATTTAAATATGTACCAACAGAGTTCATCAACCAAATACCTAAAGAGATGGGAAAGAAAATATCTCAACAGTGGTCATATGCTCTATAGACCGAAAGAGAAGCAAGGGAGACGATACTTGTTTCACTTATGACTCCTGAATCTAAGGTTGAAGAAATCAAAGAAATTATGAAGAAGCACTCAGGAAAGTTTGTAGCCAAGATAAGGGCTTACAAAGTGCTTGAAGATAAGTTTATAGAGCTAGACACAATGATCGAAACAAAATGGAGACAACTCCTAGATCTGCCAGCAGAGTCAACAAGTCGTGAGGAACAACTACTTCTCACCGAGAAACCTCATAGAGAGGAGGAGAAAGACAAGGTAAGTCCTCAGCACATTGCTTTGGACAATGTTGAAGAAATGGAGAAAATTAATTTGGACAAAGTCATGGATGATCTTGACATTCAAGACATCACACACTATGACTCTGATAAGGATCGACAAAAAGAAGATGATGTTATATTCATATCACTTAAGGATCATATCAAGCAACAGAAAATGGAGACCCAAGGCAATAAGGACATGGATATTCCTGATGAAGTATGGCTAGACACTTCAGTCATGGACTTAACAGAACCAGACCCTGCAAAGAAAGTACAAAAATATGAGGATGTCACTACTCAAAAAGATCAAACCAACAAGCAGGACACCACTCTAGATAAAGACCAAGCTAGAACACAAAGCAATATGCATGTATTAATGAAGGCAATCAATATACTAGAGGGTAATGATGGATCTACTGCAGAGGACACAAGCACACCCGAGACAAGGGTGATGTTGAAGCAAAATATACAACAAATAATACAAAGGACACAACTGCAAAGCAAGTTGCAACCGATGATCAGAAAGATAAGTCTACTAATCAAAATAAATAAGAAACACAAAAGGTAGAAGAGGACAAGTAGACAGATAAGAGTGAAGAAGTAAAGCAAGATGAGCTGGAGAAGAAAATAGAAGAAAAATCTGTAGAGACACCCAAGGTTGATAGAGAGACATCTTCACCAAATCAACAGGTACACTCCAAATAGAAAACATAAGAAGCATCATCAACAAAGCCTTCACCAAGAACTTCAGAGAGAACAAATGAACTAGAAATGGTAGTCCATACATCTGCGTCCCCACAAGTCTCAAAGAAGAAGAAGAACAAGCAAATGAATCCAGTAAGTCTGGATGAAATCATTGAGATTCCAGTTTGTGATCTGAGGACATTGGATCCAACTGAATTGACCAAGTATGCAAGAATTTGTGAGAGGAAGGCAATGCAAGACAAACTAAGGAAAGCCACAAAGGAGGCAAAGGTACTAG
Source organism: Thuja plicata (assembly GCA_018584345.1). Taxonomy (NCBI): domain Eukaryota; kingdom Viridiplantae; phylum Streptophyta; class Pinopsida; order Cupressales; family Cupressaceae; genus Thuja; species Thuja plicata. The sequence continues at coordinate 746,417 of MU227692.1, forward strand.
AAGTAGCAAGAGCTATACTTCAGCAAATAGTATCAGATGTAGATATTGATCAAACAACCCAATGCTTGATCAACTAGTGGTTCTCACAGAGGTAATCACATCTTAGAACATCGATGTTGAGAAGATTGTGGAAGAAAGACTTGAACAGAAGTATGAGTTCAAGCTAGCAGAAAAGATAAGCCAGGAAGTGGCATTGAAAAAGGTAAAGCTTTCTGAATTGGTGAGCACAAACGATCCAATCATCTTAGAAGCTATTACATTGATATAGAAATTGTGTACACTTGATCAACTCACTCAGGAGTATACCGAAAAGATAGAACAAATAGATTTTGATCTTAAGATAAATGCACAAAGTCTCACGAATAATGAAGAGGCAATAAAATTGCACAATGAGCAACTCAAATAGGCTCAGAAATTGAGAAAGGACATATAGATTATAGAGATGAAGTACAAAGATGAGGTAAATGAGCTCCAAGCTTAGCTCTTACCGACACTTTCACTACTGCAACAACATGTGATAGAGGCAAACACACTAATTGCCACCCCAGAAATGTCTGTCCTAGACAACATTTATGATATGCATACAATGCTAGAGCTAGAGAACATGGCACTAGAACTCCTAAAAGAAAAATGGGAGAAATTTCTCGAAGACATCAAGACCACCCATTCACATATTCTTGACACATTGTAAGTTACATATTTTTGTCACATTTTTGGCATCTTATAAGTTGTACATTTTTGTCATGAGTATCAAATAAAGGGGGGAATGATATGTACAACTCAGTTAGTTTAAAGGGGGAAGTAATTTGTATAGTCACAATAAAAGAAGAAGGGGGAAAGGAAAAGAGGAAATGATGTGTACAACCAAACAACTAAAAGAGCAAAGAACAGGGAATGTATAGTACAGAGGCAAGTATACATGTACATATATACTTACACTATACTGATGCATATAGTTAGAGGGAGTCATATATTGACAAGGATATAGACATGGTGTACATGCTAAACACTTTAGTATTATGCACATATCAATTTTTGATACTAATGTCAAAGAGGGAGATTGAAGGCATTATATTTTGCCACTAGTATACACAAGGAAAAACATGATCTACACCATCGGTTTACACTACATCGATAGATAGGACACAACACTACCCAACGCCAAGGTTACCCGATACTGCCAAGTTCAAAGCATCCCGACAAACACTATTTAGTGTTACCCAGTGACAAAAAGTTTAAAGGAATCTGACAAGTAACAACAGTGCAACCCGACGGAACATCAAAGAGAGGAACCCGATAGATGAAGGGAACTTGACAATCAGTTCAACAAAGGAACGCCAACATACTTTCAGTTCAACCCGTCGACCAAGAACTGACAGTCAGTTACATCCCGCAAAAAGTGGATTTGACTTTCCACGTCAGATAAATCACTAAAGTTGTATATATAGCTTCTTGATTTGTTTTTAAATCCATTACGTGTGGAGGAAGCAATGTATTTATTATTGTTTTAATAAGTTTTACTGATTTAAAACATGCAAACTAAAGATCAAGGTCAAGTTGTAAACCTTGGATCTAAGAGTTAATATTGTAATGTGTGATTCTAAGATAGGTCAAATACTTGTATAAATAGATGCTCAATCTA
>MU227692.1:748414-777626 GCA_018584345.1 Thuja plicata
TTAAATCAGTGTTGTTAAAGCTCTTAAAAGAGTAGATCTTAACCGATCTACACTTTAATACTCCTAACAAGGTAGATCATCAGAATTGATCAATTGTAAGCCTTTATCGACTCCCTTCCATTCTGCAGATAGTGAAGTTTTGTGGGTGCCATCCCCACCGCATTTTTTACTTCCTAACAAGAGTTTTCTACGATATCATATCTTGTGTTATGTGTTTATTACTTTCATGAATGTTTCTATGAATGTTGCAAACAGTTAGAGATTATGAATTAATACCACATGCATAAGAAAGAACAACAGTAATGGTCGGTAATACAGTAATGAATGATTACTAATGATGAATGGTGAAAAGAGTTAAAAGTTTTAGAGGTCCTGATTCACCCCTTCCCTCTCAAGTTTACTTCCCATTAATCCCAACATTTTGGACTTTCACCAAGGTGGGGCGTGGAAAAGGAAAGCATGATGGTGTGGGTGCATGTGTAAAAAGAGCTCTTGCCAAAGGAATTGAACTATGAAGGTGGTGCAGAGTTAATAAATGTAGAAACAATTATGCGATGGTGCAACTCTATGAAGGGAATAGGTAATGAAGGTAAGTCTATGGTTAATATATTGTTTTGGTTGATAGGCGAGTCTAACATTGAAAACTATCTAGATTGTTGTACACTTACAGGATCAAGTGACATGCACTCATTTATAATTTCAAATGCAGCATCACTGGGTATTTATACTAGATAAATGGCATGTTTTTGCTTGTATTGTATGAATTTTTCATGGGAGGAATGTGAATCAAAAGAGTGAATTGGCGAATGGTCTTATACACCTTTGCAACTGCTTGATACATATCTTCTTCCTAGAGCACTACAATTGAGTCAGTTTGCGTTAGCGGATTTGATCACATTAACCTATTTGAACAAGGTAATTTCTCAATTCATTCTTCATTTTGAGATGAACTCTGTTGAACCTTGATGCAGAGCTCTGGTCCCCTAGTAAATTGATTCAACTTTACTAGCCTTTGCTTGTTCAAATCAAGCCCTCCTACCCCTTTTTCTTGGAGTATCCACACCAAAGCCCTACACCTTTAAGTGCCTCAATATTTTCTCACCAACTCATCAATTTTGTGTACCCCATAACCCTCATTTCAGTTGATCATTTCTTCATACATCTCCTAGTGGTGATGTATCCTTGTTCACCCTTGTTCACCCAATGCACCCAAAATGAACTCGCCTTCCAAAACACCACTCCAACCTCTTCCCAAGCCTTTGATTCCTTCAAACATGTCAATTTCACTCCTATGACATCCTTCAAACCAACCAAAATAATCTCTTAGATCAATTCAACCCAAGATTTCAAAACTGTCCTATTAACATTGTTTTTCACCAGTCACGTCTGAACACCTTTTGGGGTTTTGTGACTAAAATATCCAAAGGACCTATCAAGGAATTCATTTTATCTTATAATTATTTTTTAGCACTTTTCCCAAGAGGACAGATCTAGGTTCCTCCAAAAACTCAAAATTCTTAGAAATCCACTCCAATGGTGAAGAGGCCTAATTGAGAGGCTCAAGGAAGAAAGTATGCTCTAGACTTGTTTTTATTCCAAAAAAACTATGGGGTCATTTAGGGTCATGTGAATGAAGTCTAATTCTCTAGTTATAGCCTCTGATTTGAATCCCATCAAAAGTTATGGGGTCTGCAACTCACTATTCAACCCTCTCTGCGAGTCACATAAGGATGCCCGGCTAGGGTTTTATGCATAACTCTCTAAATATGAAACCATTCAATCCAAAACAAATTTAAAATGAAAATAGACTCTTATATCTCCATTTTAAACCAGGTTTTAAAATCTTCTCATCATTAAATCGAGAGATATGAAGGCTGGAAGTCGACAGACCACGGTTTTCACCAAAAAATGACCTCCAGATGACTGTAATTTTATTTCTCTACAAATACTCCACCTTAGAACATTTGGTTGGATTAAACTGAAAGATAAGACATTTTATAAACTTCCTATAGAGTTATTTTTCACATTTCAATCATTATATGCTCGGGCCAAGTAAAAAACCAGACAAATTTCACCAAAAAATACAATTTTTTTATTCAATTTTGCAAATTCTCGATACATTTCACTTCAAAAACCTCTAGAAGGTTGGTTTACATAATTTTATATTATTTTCCACCATTTCCAACTGTTTGGATTGGTTATAGACATTTTTTAACAACTTTTCAAAAAAATGTTGTCAATTAGCAACTTTTTTGACAATGTTGCTGACAACATTTTGCAATTTTTTGCACAACTTGACAAACTGACTCCTAGGGTCTACCCAAGGTGGATTTGATATGTTTTGATGTTAACAACATCAATACAACCTTCCCTAAGACAATTCTACCCATCCAATGTCCAATCAACCATAGTGAGCCATAGAATTTATAATCCATCCTAGGCCACTAGGTTTCACAGTTAGGACTTATTACAAAATTTAGGATCTTTTGATCCTCCTTGGCCCTTTGCCAATCAAACCTATCTAAGAACAATCATGGAGGCCTTCTTTTAACCTCAATACCTTCTTTGTCTTTTTCTTTGTCAGGGGCTCTTGCACCAAACCTACTTGAACTTATTTTATTAGGTGGTTAAGTGTTTAGGGTGTTAACTTATCCCTCTATAAACTGCAGGTCATGTATATGTAGTTGTTGCAGATGAGAACAATGAGGAAGGGACTGATTAATTTTTGTGTCGTATTGAGGGAAAAAATAAATTCAAAAACTACAGTCATTGATGGAGAGGGTATTAAGTACCCAATAGGATCCGTTGTTGTGACAGCGACATGGCTTAGAAGGTACACTATCAAAATATAATGTGTTCTTATTTGACGAATTGAGACCTCTTACCATCATTCTATTACACTTTATATATTGAATTTTGTATTAATTTATACTTCTATGAAATGCAGATACCCTATCCAAAAATCCAAGTGGTTGTTTTACGACTATGAGACACATAGACATATTTTGCATTACTCGAACCTTCTTGTTGCAACAAATATTGAATTGATAAAGTATACTGGTAGACCTCGTAAAAATAATTTATGAAAATTTTGTGAATCTAAACACGAGGCAATACTTGACACAATAAGGGTTAGAGCTAATCCAGAAGGTTTGCTCAATTAGTTTTGGGTCATCATGAAGAATCATTCTACAAAATGGTAGAATTATTTTGACAATTCTGTAAACAAATTTTGTGAAACAATCTAGCTTCGCTCTTTTGTAAATATAATTGACTATGAAGTGGTCTACATGCATATTTGGAGACCACATTTTGTATATTGAAAGAAGATCAAATTGTATATAAAAGTGGCCTTGGGTTTATTTGTATATATCGAGGGGCCACATTTTGTATAGTTTATTGTGTATCATTTAACTAAGATCATATCAGTGAGTTACAATTCATTACACACACAAGTACATTAATTTATAGAAACACACATGCATATACGCAAGTCCTGTGAAACAAGAATAAACTTAAGGCATCAACATCCAACCAACAAATTCAAGGATCAAATTTGAAGTTTCATATATAACAAAATGAACAATAATAGCATACATATCAATACATGACGTACATGCCAAAGCCATAATAGAGTTACAAAAAAGTCACATCAACTATGTCCAGGTCGATATATACAATGTACAAATGTCACACACACACACACACACACACACACACACACACAAAATTTGGTCATTCAATGACCACAAGTAGATCTATACAATGTCTCGATATATCTATGACTGTGGTGGATCATAAAAATTGAGCTTCTTCACAGCAACACTTGGGTCACTAATTCTTTGCACAAGAACAATTCAAATGCTAAGCCATATATATTATCTCAAAATAAATAAATATTGGGTTGGAATTTGTTGACAATTGAATTATTGATTACCTCATCTCTTTCTCCTATGCTTGGGTTGAATGATAAACGAAATGGGCTCCATCATGGGCAAGAGGGACTCCTAAAAAATTGCCAGGTAGAGGACAGACGGGCACTCGTGAAGGGTCCTATAACAGGAAAAATAAATAATACAAAATACATGTTATAAGTTCAAGAAATACTAAAAAATAAAAAATGCATGGACTAAAAAGAAAGTGCATACCACAACATGAGTTGGAACTCCTGTGTAGGAGGGAGCCAAAACCATTGATGAATCAGTTTGGACCTTTTCCTGTATGGTAAAATAGAAAATATGTTATAGTCGAGAAATACTAGATAATGCAAAAAATGTATACACTACATAATACAAATGCATATCGAAGCCTCAGTTGGATCTCTTGTCCTAGGAAAGGGATCTCTAGGAAATGGAGAAGGGAGCTGTAATAGGTAAATGAGAATTCGCGTGCAAGTTAATAACCCAAAGTTGTTGACAATCAAGTTATAAAACTATAAATGCATGTACTCGTCTCTAAAAAAAATGTTTAACATGTATATAGAACAAATACATACCATAATCTCAAATGGCTCTACTATACTCATATGAGGATTCGGCTCATTTGAGGCAGCTATGACCAATTCCTATATGAAAAGTCATAGAAAATGACATAGTAATAGAGGAACATGATTTCTAAAATATTTTTGAACAAACAAGAATGCGATTGAAGTAAATATGAAAACATGTTACCTCCTCCCTGTCATGAACATCTACAGTGTCTAGTGCATTCATTAGTTCAGTGAAACCCAATTGATTCTACATGTATACAATAAACAAGTCAAGTGTATTCATCAATATAGACTACATTGAAATTTTCATAATACATTTCATCAAATATACTTAAATTGGACTTAATACCTTTTTTTTCTTTTAGAGTCCCAGATGATTTCTTCCTCTTTCCTAATGACCTCAAGCTTGGTGGGATAGGCTAACAAAAAAAAATTAACATAAGAGAAGTAATATGATACCGCATGGGTTCAATTAAAACTATAAACAAGAGGTGTGCAAAATATGATACCACATAGCTCTGTAAGCCAAAGTCAATGGTAGAAAGGGTGACATCATCAATCTCAAAAATCTGAGCACCTGACAAGCCCTATAAAACACCAAATAAATATAAGCAATAGTTTACAATCAAGATTATAATTCACTTGAATTCCATAAAATGCTTATGCTCCACAACTCTATTATGACAAGTTCATAAACAAATTTCTCGAACCATTATTACAATATAAAAATTCTCTTCTTTCACACACAAGACTATTCTTTAACAAATTTGTAGTCACAGCTAGAGAAGGATGGTCTAGATTGTATTCGTGGAGGTCAGAGATGAGGACCACTTTTGTAACAGGTAATAGGACCATTGTAGCCGACAACGAGTATGTTTTAGTGTGTTTACCCTTAGCATGGGGGGATTTGGAGTGCTTTTAGGTTGAGAGTAGGTGGTATGGGCAGTGATGAAAATATTTGGGTTGCTTTGAACCTAGAGTGTAGAGGGGTTCTTGTCTATGGTGAAGATATAAACTAGTATATGGGGACTGTCCTAGTATGACAGTGAAATGCTAGAGAGTAGAGTTTACTGAACTAGCAAGTCAATGTGCTTTGAGCGATGGGATAAGGATCTTGTGATAAGTTGAGGGGTTCTTGGGGGTGTCTTAGAAGTTATATGTTGGGAGTCTTCAGAAGGACATGGAGGTGTATTGAAGGATTAAGGACATTCACAATCAGTGAACAATCAGAGATTGTATTCATGATTTTGAACAAGAAATAAGAGTAAAAGAATGATGGTTGGATGTTCCAGATGATGTTCAAGGTTGATTCAGAAGCCAATAAGTGATTGGTTTAGGAATGATTCTATGTATGAGTTCATCATTGGTTGAATTGAGTCCAAGGATGGAGGGCGGGAGTTCAAATCAATTTGAGTCATGGTGGCTGGACAAGGAAGTGAACTTGTTCAAAAGTATGATGTCTAGGATACCAAAAGCCAGGGATCTTTATTGAAGCCTTTGTGTTCAACCTAATTCCTTGAGGGAGTACCATCCTTTTATTAATTCCTTGAGTTGAATTATATTAGAACAAATTCTTTGAACATAAAGCAATAGAAAACAAACATACACTAATACACGAATACATCAAATCAACAATACAATATGATGCAGAGCACCAAGGGAGCAAGAAGGAAGACAAGGTCACCTAGAAGACCCTAGAAGGGGAAGACTAAAAAAAGACCATCAAAGTTCATTAATGGATGTAATGAGATCAATAAAAGCCATTTCACATGTTTACATAGCCTAAGGGTCATTTTATGTAATGGGATACTATATAATGCCTTATTGGCACAATTGTTCTAAAAGGTCAATTTGGGTTCATGGATTAAAAGGTGTTAAATATTGATGTAATGCTCACATATGGTGTAACAAGGTCATTGTGATCTTAAAATGATGTAGTAGAAGTCAGAAAGGTAATAGTTGCAAAAAAGATACAAGAATAATGTAAAATTGCCAAAAGTTGATAATCTAGCCTAAAGGGCTAAAGTCATGAGTTAAAGGGGTAGAATAGGAGTTTTCATATGTTTAAGGTTATTACAAGACCATTACAATCAATGTTGGGTCTAGAAAGTGTTAGTTGTCAAATTTGTCAACTTGTTGTCAACATTAACAATATTTTGTGTTTGCAAAATTGCAATAAAAGTTGCAACAGTCAGTTGTAACTATCCTGGGTCGGTGTTTGATTAGTTTTGAGGAGTTATTGTCAGGAAAACAATATATGGTCCAGCGTGGATACACGATGAAGCAGGTCATTCTGGGTGGAGAATGAATGTACTGAAGTTTTGAACAAATAAAAGAACAAATTCTCTGCAACTCTTTGGTTTTATGGCGCGTGGAACAGTTTGGACTTTCTTGTGTTTTCCAAGCATTAAAGACCATCATCTTTAATGGATTTTGAAAACAATGTATTATTCTATTTTATGAATAGAATAATACGTTGTATAATTATCTAACCACACTAAGTTACAATCATACAAATTATTAAGATATGATATTTTGAAAATAAAGTATTATTCTATTTTATGAATATTTATAAAACATTACCTCAGGTGTTCGAGCTACCCGTCCATGTCTACAAGAATGAGCACTCCTGGGTGTGTTCATACCACACGCTGCACCCTGCAATACATATTATTCATGTATCAATTTAGATTCTTTCTATACATAAAAATTTATTTACTTTTAACAGATTAGGTAATTAATTAAAATAGCATGTCAAAACATAAATCTAAACAAAACTGTGTCGGCTCTCTACCATACACCATTTTCATCAGATCATCTGTGAGGGCCATATCCTTAGTAGTGGATGCCTGACATCTTCTCCCACAATTTACAAATAAATGGGATGTCAAAGCATCCACACTCGCCTGACTATCTACCCCATCACATATACCATTACAACTGATGCATATATGCTCAATGGGTAGGGCTAATCCTACAACTGTATTTGATGATAATGGAGTTGTCGTGGGATAGGATGATCCTAATGGTGCATCTGATGAAGATGGAGGTGGCACATGCACTGATCCACCCTCTCCTCCAACTAACTGAGTGCCATGCTGGATAATGACATCAGTCAATGATGCAGCTGCATGAAGAGTCTGTATATCCATAGACTCATTCACCACTACTGGGACCACAACATGAATGAAGGGTTTTCTTGTAGTACACCTCCTCTCTTGTGGTCGGGTAACCCTACGTGCCCCAGGTCTATCCTACGTAGAGCCTCTCTCTCTACCCTGGAACTCACAAAAGTCAAACTAATTCGGCTTCTCACCAAGGATAAACTCACAGTATAGCTTCCTCAAAAAATATAAAATCACTTCATTATTATTACAAGGTGGTTGGTCAAATACCATGTGCCACCTATCCCAAAAAGCTAATTTCATCCCCCTGTGATCACACCAATGTATGGGAAACCGTTTTGTATTATCTTATAGGGAGGTGCTAGTATTAGGATCGGTAAAAAGGGCACATATGTCACGTTTTTATATGGCCTTTCTTTTCACATCCTCATATGACAAAACATCAACATAATATGTATGACATCTATCCCTCCATGAACCCCATTTTTTCACCTCTTGTGACACCTCATTTGCACTATTGGACATTTGTTCTAATGCAGTGGCAAGGGTAGAGTGATGTTGAAGACTGGAAGCCTTCAACCTATTGACTAATATATTAATTTGTGTACTATTTTGGTTAAGGCGTTACACAAGGTCCTCTTGTGTTGCATTTACATGACCTAATGGCACATGTGGAGGGTCTACGGGTGGTGATGGTTGTGGAGGAGGAGAATTTTGAGGAGGGTTTATGGGTGGTGATGGTGGTTGAGGAGGATTTTGAGGGTTTTGCAATAGGTGTATTTCTACGGGGGCGGTCTTTCATTTCTTTTTCATCTTCTTGAGTTGTTTGATGAATCTGATATGAAATTAATAAAATAAAATAAAAAATCAATATCATGACCTAATTTGATTACAAATGCAAAAAAAAACAACAAAAACAATAACATACCTTTGTTATGGGGCGCCATTGCTTGAAAATGTCAAAATTGTAGAAGAAATGTTGTTTTCTTCAGACCACAATTGCGTTTTACTTCTGTTTTGCCCTCCTTCACTCTGCTACTCCGTGGTTTAGGCGTTAGAAATGGCCTAAGCCACTGGCTTTCAAAAATATATTATGTTTCTAATAACCCGATCGAGTTCTAAGAAATTTCTCAAAACCCGTTCGGGTTCTGAGACAGATTGAGTTTTTTTATAATATTTTCTATAACCCAATCGGGTTATATGAAAGTTTAATTTTTTTAAAAGATGTGTCCACTTTTTTGACTCACAACTTGGTGCACATACCCACTCCTGAAGCTGAATAAATGTGTGGTTGTAGGTTTTCATACACTAGGGTTTCATTGGTATGTCTGTGTCAATTTATTATTAGTTTCATGTGAATTTGCTTCTATTGTTTAGTGCTATTGAATAACCCACAATATTGATTATTACAAATCAGATAGATTAATAATATCTTTTTTGTTCTGTGAAACTTGTTCAGTAGTTAATCTATAATTGGGATTTAGAAATTAACACTAAATTGAAAGGTTAATAAGATGGTTTGTTGTGACAATTTTATGGTATCTGCAATTTTTTATCACGCCTCAATAACGTGCTATATTTAAAGATGCAGTCCAAGCAAGTCTTTAAATCTCTCACAACATGTGGTTCACCCTCTGCTGGAGGATATATACTCATCCAAGCTTTGAAATTGGGCATTGTAATAAGTGTGAGTTAACATCTTACCTCTCAGCTACTAGATATCAAGAGAGCCTATGATAAGGTGGACTAGAGATTCTTAGCCAGATGCATGGAAAATTTTGAATTCTCTAAAGCGTGGATCAATTTAATTTATTATTGTATATCTACTCCTAAATTTTTCATCATTATCAATGGTTCCCCACATGGTTATTTTTAAGGTTCTAATGGGATCAAGCAAGGGGACCCCTTATCTCCCTTCTTATTTATCCTCATGGAAGAAGCCTTGGGGCGTAGACTTATCAGTCTACATAATTAGGGCTCAATTAGTGGTGTGGAAATCACCTCGTCTGTAAGGGCAGTTACTCACCAGCAATTTGTAGATGACATTCTTCTTTTTGGTAAGGGCATCACTGGGGAGGCTTTGCGAATTAAGAAAACCCTTGACAATTATGCGTTAGCTTCAGGACAAGTTTCCAATAAAGACAAGTCTCTAATTTTCTTTTTTCATACAAAGAGGAAAATTGAGCATCAAATAACAAAGGTTTTGGATTTCAAGACTGGTTCTCTCCCGTGTTCTTACCTTGGAATCCCAATTGACAAAGCTATAAGAACATCATCAGTTAGGAAACCTATCATTGATATAATGGATAGGAGAATGGAATCATGTAAATCCAAATGGTTATCATGGCAGGTAGAATTGTTATGATTAAAGCCACTCTGGCAGCTATTCCCATTTATCTAATGTCCTGCATTGCATTACCAATGGGTAGCTATATGGACATTGTAAAAAAACTTAGGAAATTCTTCTGGCAAGGCGCAGACACCAAAATAAAATTTGCCCTCATTTCATGGGATAAAATATGTAGTCCAGTGGAGGCAGGAGGTACAAGGATCAAAAACCAACTTTGGCAGAATCAGGCTCTTGGAGCGAAACTTTATTAGAAAATCCTCAAAGAACCAAATCTCCAATGGGTAAGGATTATTAGAGGGAAATACTTCCACAGCCTTAATGATGTTGAAGTTGCCAGAGTCAGGGAACTCCCTAGGGGATCCAGAATTTGGAATTTTATTTCAAGATCTAGGGGCATTATTGAGGATCACATCTCCTGGAACATCAAAGATAGGAGTAGAGCTCTTTTCTAGGATGACTCTTGGGGGGGTATCCTAGCATAAACAAACTTATGGGATCAAATAGAATTAGAAAAGTATGTTTAGATCAGTGGGGGATCTTGGTTAAAGATTACTTACCACCTTCCTCAGTGAGAAATGTAGTTGGTTCTTGGCATTGGCATCGTTTTGCAAACCTCAGCTTAGACCATTCGAAATTGGAACATCTTAACAAGATTCTTGAAGATAGATTATTTCTTCTCAAAGAGGGAAAGGATGAAATCATTTGGAATGGTTCAAGATCAGAGATTTATAATGTGAAGGATGGATATAGACTTGTTTCAGGTGTCCCCCTACAAACCCAATCCCAGAACTCCAGACAACTATGTTGGAACAAGGTATGTCTTCTAAAGACAGGCTTATTCTCTTGGGTAGCAATCTAGGGCAGAGTCCTCACCATTGATTGGTTCAAGAAAGTTGGATACCATGGCCCTTCAATTTGCACTTTATGCCATAACAATAAAGAAGATACAAATCATTTGCTGCTCACTTGCTCCTTTGTAGCAGAATATTGGCAATGGCTTTGTGCAAAACTAGGTTGGTCATCATCTCTTCCTCGAGACATTTTATCTCTTTGCACCTCATGGCCCCAATATTTGAAGGAAATCCTTTGTGGTAATCTATGGGTTATCTCTCCTTCCATTTTGACATGGGAATTATGGAAAGAAACAAACAAAAGGATATTCAAAGACAAATCAATGGATATAGCTTCTTTACTCAACAAAATTGAGGCAGCCATTGTTGAACTAATGAATTCTCGAATCCAATCTTAACATGCACAACATAAGTACTATACCAATTGGGATGATAAAATGATGAAGTGTTGGTTTGGTCTTAAGTCTCCTACAAGATTAGGTAGAGGAATGAAAGCAAGTGCTAGGCTTAGAGAAAATTGTCTCTGGTCAATCCCTCCTCAGGGTTGGTTCAAATTGACCTTTGATGGGGCCTCTAAGGGTAACCCAAGTCCATCATGGGCTAGATGTATTATTCATTCTAGTGAGGGTAAGGTAATTGCAAAATTAGCAAGACCTCTGGAATTTGACACCAGTAACATGGCAGAATTTAAAGCATTACTTTTTGGATTGTCACTTGCAATTAAACTTAAATTGGGTAAACTGTTGATTGAAGGTGATTCTATGATTACGCTAAATGCAGTTAGAATCTGCTCTACCCCGAATTGGAGATTGCAAGAAACTTTAGAGGTCATTATAAATTTTGGTAGACAAATTTGAATCTACAACGGTCAATCACATCTTTCCTGAAGACAACCATTTGGCAGACAAGATAGCAAATAAGGCAGCATTGGGCATATCTCTCAAGTACATTTGTACACCCTCAGTGGATTCAGAATGAGCTCACGTAGTTGTTACTTCACAGTCCAAACGGTCCTAAAAAATTCAAATTTTTAGCTGGTGCGGAAGGAAAAATCTTTAAACAATCATTTTGAGAACACTTCTCTTTTTTCTTCCCCTTCTTCGAAAGATGTAAATTCATCATGAGGTGCTGACAAGGTAGAGGAGGGCTAGGAGACCCTCGAGGACTTAGACAACAAAGAATATTCTTCTCCTCCAGTCTTAGGCAGTTAAGAGTGTTTCAATATTCTCAGACTCACAAGTGCCAGTGTGTCCTTGGCTTCACATCAACACTATTGAATCCTGTGGCATCTGGAGGATTCCTGCGTAAAGTTCTTCGGATTTGGCTTTCACCAAATGTTCTTTGAGATAACTTTTCTTTAGTTTTAGGTTGTATGGGCTATGACCTGAGGTTTTCTTGTTGATTATTTCCTCCCGGTATGCTCTTGAACTAGGTTTGATGTACATTTATTACAATTAATAAATTTCATATTGGCTTCGACCCCTTATTCATAAAAAAAAACATCTTACCTCTCAGCCTTACCAACATATAATAACTATTGGTTGGGAAAATCTCTGTGCTATAAGTGCAAGCTTGAGTATGCTGAAGAATTTGTGCATAACATAGCTTCAAACCAAAGCATCCTAATTAGTGAAGGTTATTGTATCCCCGGAGCCTCACCAATGAAAAATTATTACTTTATTATTGACAATTACTAGAAAATGCCAAGTTAGAAGCTCCATGTTGGTATTGTTATTTTACCTGTTGTTGTGTGAATGATTTCACTGAGAATAAATATGAGTCGGGTGTTCCAAATAGTTATTGAGATTTTTATAGTCGTCCATTTCACATGATTTGGGTGATTTGTCTTCTGATTAGGTGTGAGTCCCATGTTACCATGATTATCTAGCTTCTAAAATACAATATTCTGATTCCTTTATTATTCTGCCACTATTGGTTGCCATCTTTTATGAAAGTCTATATGGTTGATCCATATTTATTTTAATTACTATGATCAGTCAATTAGTGTATTTACTATTTAGGAATCAACAACCATTTTATATGTATTCCTACTTGTTCTTATGCTTTTCTATACCACAACATTGCCCTTTTTAGGGATTTTTTTCCCCAGTGAGCTCTACGTTGCTTTGATGAGCATGGGTTAGTATGTCTTCCATGTGCCTTTTTAGCTCATTATCAAATCTTTATTATGACAACAAGTAAAAAAATGCCAGTTTTTATGGTCCATATGTTGAATTTGATCAGTAAGTCCACAAGTTTTGTTAAAGTTGTAGCTTCAGTAGAAATTCTGATCTCATCTAAGGTTGCTGGTTTTTACTTGCTGTGGATTTCGAGTTGATTGTTTCATTCAGTGCTCAAGGTTGAATGAGAATTTTCTTCAGCTGAAACCATTACTTGTACCATGTTTTGATGACTTGCTTATGTTCTACGTGGAGGTTGTTTTGACTATGCTTGGTCATCACATTGAGTGTGATGTGTCTCCGTGTTTGGACATTCCTTCCATGTCATCTATTGTGGCCGCGTGTGTAGCTATTTTATATCTTGATGGAATTACAATAGACCCTGCGATGGCACACAAAGAGTCTCTCATTGTATTCGAAGAGGCTAACCATTTCAAGAAACTGTTCGTTTCATATTCCTATTGAAGGCTCCGCTTATGGAGAGTATGTGCTGGGCGTCGGGTTCAGTTTCTCTTTTTTTATTATTACTCCTCACCGGTTTACGGGTTCGGTGATCAATGTGTTGTTCTCTATCTTCATTGATTCAAAGATTTGATTCTATCTCTTTATTTAGCTCAGAGCATGTTTGTTTTGTGGAAGATTGGCATATAGTTCAGTGTGCATTCTTAGCTTATGTATTGTCGTTAAGGCTCTATCAGGAGTTCTGAGCATGCATTTATTTTCTGTTTGTATTGAGAGTTACCTTCATATACTATGTGTATCTCTTGGAGAGTTGCTAAGTATCACATCGAGACTCTATTTTGTAAGTGTGAAGCATGGCTTACACACAGTGCCTTGAGTCTCAAAATTTTTTAAAAGGATTTGTATTCAGTTTTGATATCATAATAAAGGAGGAAGTTTTTGTGGTGTGGCTGGGTTTTTCCCTTGTGTAGGAGGTTTTTCCTAGGATATATTGGATGTCGTGTACTGTGTTTCTTTATGCTCTTTTT
The DNA here is from genome assembly GCA_018584345.1 of Thuja plicata. Taxonomy (NCBI): domain Eukaryota; kingdom Viridiplantae; phylum Streptophyta; class Pinopsida; order Cupressales; family Cupressaceae; genus Thuja; species Thuja plicata. The sequence goes on from MU227692.1 coordinate 762,399, forward strand.
TTATATGCTATTCTAGTTAAAACATTAATAAGTTTATGTTATTGTTTTAGCAGTTATTTGTAGTGGAGAATAATTGAAATGACAATAAATGTGAGGGGGTTCCTGTAGGTTGAGACTAGCTGTTGCTATTACAATTGCTAGAATGATTGCTACGACAGTGTTACAACTCACTGAGTATTGGTTAGATTTTTTTGTGTTGAGTTTTTTCAAACTAAAACTGCAAATCGCCATTGCCTAGTTTTTGCCCATTTTCTACTGAATATCCACTAATTTGTTGCTGGGTACTTGGTAAGTTGGTGGGATCTACTTGGTCCGTGTTAAAAACAGAGTTTGGATGCAAAACTATGGTTTTCACATTCAAAAAATATGTTGTTTTCCATATTTATGGGTCCTCTGTGCCCAATGGAAATGATTACACCAGTATTTTAAGATTCTTGCGCGACTTAGAGTGGAAATATATGATGTAAATTTGTAGGTATATTTAAATGACTTACTGCATAAAGTAATAGATCATAAGAGTTGAGTTAATGTGCTTCCTACTTCTCAGTAAGTATGGCTTTGATTGGGGCGTACGATTCCATAAGAGTTGATTGATTTTTCTGAGATCCATTGAAAGGTTCTGTTGCATCTTCCCTGGGAATATTCTGAAAGTAAAAGTCTACTAGGAAACTATAAGTACTTCCTCTTTCAAATCAGATTCCATTAGCATCATATTAATGACATTGTCGACCATGTACATAATTGAGTTTTTTAACTTTTCTTTTGTCCTCTTCTCCTTCTTTCTATATTTTAAGAGTAATATGACATGAATAATGTTGTTGGAAAGAAAGTACTTTGCTTTTGTCCTCTTCTCCTTCTTTCTATATTTTAAGAGTAATATGACATGGCTAATATTGTTTGAAAGAAAGCACAGTGTCTAATTGGAGCCCTTGTGATTAGAACACTCACCTATGGAGAACAAGGAAATTAATAAGCTCAAAAAGGGCGTAGAGAGAGAAGTTTCTCTCCAGAAGTTCTCTCTACATCTAAGCTTCACATTTAGGTATTCTAATTAAGTGTCGGCAAGCAATTAAGCCTGAGCCTCACCACCTTTAATGTTTTTCTTATTGATAGTTCAAAGTGGTCCATATGTAAGAGGCATTTCCCCATTGGTTATCATTGAAAATTCATAGGGTTTAGTAAAATATTGATCAGTGTGCATCATGAAGCTTATCATCAGATTTTGATGACTGTAACACGAGATAATTACCTAGAAGCATATAACTTCTTTGACTTATAAACAGTGAACACATCAAAAGCCCTAGTAAGACTAACTATACTGACACCAAGTCTTGCAGTAATACAAAACTGAACACAATTTGATAATCTTTAATTGCTCAAGTCATATTAAAAGAAGCAACAATAAATTCTTTGTGGATTTAGTATTCTGGGCTCTCTCTAAGGAAATAATAATCAGTACTTGTCTTGGTGAAAAGGTTCAAAGTCTGTAGATATATTTTATAGACTCTGAATGATTTCTTTTTGGCAAGTGATCAGCCAAAATGACATCCTGATACACCTCAAGTTCTGCCGCTAGTACCCAAGCATCTTTTGGTCATCCAATGAGAACTCAATATTGACTTACAACATCAACAACTTGGCTACATAGTGATTAGTCAAACCTTCTAATAAAATTTGATATGTGAGAATATCAAATTTGAACATTGCCATTTAATGAGCTATATTGCACACCCTATTGACATGTCTTAAGCCTTTTAGTTCCTTTGCATATGACAATGTATTATTTCTTGGGCATTTGATATGCTTAAATTATTGTCGTTTATAGAAAAGCAGGGCAAATTTCATTGACAATTTTTCCCTGAGGTTAAAGAGGTTTTGCTCATCCCACAGTAAACTGAGGAGATTAATTAGGATAAATTGAGAACCAGAGGTCCAGAAGTCATCAAGGATCTCTAAAGTCCTCCAAATTCTCTTCTATGAAGCTCTCACATAGAAATAGTGGATTGGTCCTTTTGTACGAACAATAATGTGACAATTTCAAACAATGGGTTTCTTGGTTTTTTTGTTGACTTCATTTCAAACAGTATCTGCCAGGTGTCTTTGTGCACTCACTCGCATAAATTAAAGTCTATCCTTAAAATTCTAGAGTTCTTGTAGAGTATTCTTGCATGCATATGCCAATCTGATAATGTTGTCTTTATTTATAGTCTTAAGACTGGCAGTATATGTTATCACAAACTGCATGTTCCACCATAGTAACATTTCTACTGCTATACTACATTGTTGTATAATTTTCTATTGCTTTTTTTCTTTTAAAATTTACAGAGGTAGCCATTATATAGCAAACATAGTTCTTCCCACAATATAGACACTGAAGACTTAATGTTCTATTTTGGTGGGCACCATGTTTGTGGGGTTGAAGCTTAATCTCCTCATGGTAGGTTTCATTTGCATGCCAGTTTACAGCCAGAGTGGCCAGGGAAGATTTCCTAATTTCCTATTTTCAATTTTCAGTTCCAATATTTAAATCTTGTTTGAAAGAACACTATTGGAACAATATTTGAATGATATTGAGGGGCCAGGGGAAACCAAAAATTACAGCTCACGCTCATCATGCTCATTGAATATGGATCAATGCATTTTGGTATAATTAATGCTTAGATTACCTTTCATGACAGTGTCAGAAAGATATTTTATAAAGAAGATTATTTTGGTTTTTGTTGATGGTATTTTGTTAGTCCAAAAAAAGGAAGGATTATTCGTACAACAGTAGCAAATCTCTAAAAAAGCCATGAGTTATCATGGTTCGTACTGGTTGGTGATCCAACATGGACTGCATCACCAATTTTTTATTGTAGACATGGTCACAAATCCCAAGGCAACATAAAATCTTGATTTAATTATGTTTATATCTATAAAATTGCTATATAATTCTGATTTTCCATGGGGTTAAAATACTATGTGCTTTTTTTTTTCCTGTTTGTGGGAAAAATCCTCTCTCTAGAAGCAATTTGGAAGAAGTTTTCAATCCCCCTCTTTGGTTTCCCAGCATTGTCACGTGACAAGTTGGAGACATTTTGTTCTTTCTATGGAGTTTTCTATCAACACTATTTTTTTCGTACAGAAGTAGCAAATATTTCAAAAAGCCATGGGTTATCATGGTTCGTACTGGTTGGTGATTCAATGTGGACTGGATCACCAATATTTTATTGTAGACATGGTCACAAATCCCAAGGCAACTTAAAATCTTGATTTAATTATGTTTGTATCTATAAAATTGCTATATAATTATGATTTTCCATGGGGTTAAAATACTACCTGCTTTTCTAATCTAATCTACACTTCTAATCAATCTCAAAAGTTCACATCTAATCCATACTTCTAATTATTTCACAGCTTTTGCTTAAGAGGTTATGAAGACATGCCCTACATTACAGACTTTCGTCCTTGATTATAAATAAAATTAATGTTATTGTTTCAATGTGGAATACCACAAAGGTTAGGTTAAAATGACGCATAAATAATGCAAATATGTTTTAACTAATCAATTTGAACACCGTATAAACAAACAAATTGTATATTTACATTTATTCATATTTGGGTTTCCATATTGTCAAATATATATTCGTATGGGCATAACCATTGCCCCTTTTTTGGTGCAAGTGCTAGTTTTATTTTAATTTAAAATATTTTTTAGTATATTGAAATTGTTGAATTGCTAAGCCATAAGTTCATCTTATAATAAAATTAATTTGATTAATTTTTTAAGTTTTTATTCAGGTTATTTTTTTAATGCCTATATTTTAGAGATATTTTTTGATCAATTTTGAACATGTCTTTCTATGGGGTGCAAGCAAGAAGATGAGTCCACTTGAGGCGGAACTTTTTAACTTAGTCGCTTTCCCGAAATCGTACTTTAGGAAATGGGGTGACATTTTTAAAAAGTGGGATAACGTTCTGCTTCGGGACCCTGAGCCATAATTCAAATCGTCACCCCGTAGGAGACGGGGTCCCAAGGCTAAACAGGGTCCCGCTTGAAATGGGGTGACGTTTGAAATGCTACCACGTTTCAGAACGGGGTGACGTTTCAAATGTGACCCCGTTTCAAAAACTATAAATTTTATTTTGGAACTATTATTGTCATTTTCACCAAGCATGATCCCGCTCTAGAGCTCTACCCCGTTCTGTTTTAGGCTAAATCCCTTCAGGTGATGACCTTTTCAAAAAAATTTAAACTTTTATCGTCATTTTTTTTATTTTTTTAGTATTATTTACTATTTTAAACTATTTTCTAATAAAATTTGTTGTTTTTTTTCCCTTCAGAGTTGCACCTCTTGACTTTTTGTCTACACCACGTGCACCTCTTCGCTCACCATCTCCACCACCTTCACGTAGGTTTTTTTTAATATATTCAATTTAATTATTGTTTTTATTATTTTTTAATAGTATTTATTGTTATTTTTATTACGAAAAAATGTATGTATGTCAAATTTATTTAGTAAATTATTGTACATAAATGTTAAAATTAGTTTAATAAATGTATTTAATTATTTCTTGTATTTAGTATATATAGATGTAATTTTTTATTTTTATTTTTCTGAAAATGTATAAACCACACATGTACAATAGAAAATTAAAACAAATGAGAAACCCACACCACATACCTGAAACACATAACTTGTAATTATAACCTTAAATGTTTAAGACATAATAGAAACCCTAGTTGAGACGTTTTGTAGAAATAGTAGATAATCTTCATTAAACCAGTTCCACTAAATCTTAAGACAAAATATTTACATCCTAGAGACTCTAGACTGTAGCCCTAGTTTATATATTAACGGGTCTTAAGGGTTCGCAGGATCTATTATGACCCCTTAGTACTTATGAATGGGTCCTACCACCCCTTAAGACCACTTTGGCCGCATTAAAAGCCCTTAGGACCTATTACGTACCATAAGGGGTCATAAGACCTATTAAGGACTACAAGTTTCTTTATGAACCCTTAACATTAACTAGTCAGTCCCACAACCTATTACAAACCCTAAGGGTTTCTACGACCTATTTATGACCACTTAGTCCATCAATTTGGACCCCTTAGGCCCTATTATGTATCTTAATGGGTCTTAAAGGGTCGTATGATCCATTATGACCCCTTAGTACCTATGAATGGGTCCTCCCACCCCTTAAGGCCCCCTACAAAGCATAAGGAACCCAAAGGTATCATACGAGCTATTATGACCTCTTAGGATCAATTCACACCACTTAGCTCCTATTATGACCCCTTAGTCTTGTGAATGGGTCCTACCACCCCTAAGACCCCTTTAGATGCATTAAAAGTCCTTAGGACCTATTACGTACCCTAAGGGGTCATAAGACCCACCATTAAGGACTACAAGTTTCTTACAATACCCATTAAGACCCCTTAACATTAACTAGTCAGCCCTGCAACCTATTACAAACCCTAAGGGTTTCTATGACCTATTTATGACCACTTAGGATCAATTTGGACTCCTTACGCCCTATTATGTATCTTAATGGGTCTTAATGGGTCGTATGATCCATTATGACCCCTTAGTACCTATGAATGGGTCCTCCCACCCCTTAAGACCTCCTAGGAAGCATAAGGAACCCAAAGGTATCATACGAGCTATTATGACCCCTTAACATTAACAAGTTTCTTACAATACCCATTAAGACCCCTTAACATTAACTAGTCATCCCCATAACCTATCACAAACCCTAAGGGTTTTTTATAACCTATTTATGACCACTTAGGATCAATTTGGACCCCTTAGGCCCTATTATGTATCTTAATGGGTCTTAATGGGTCGTATGATCCATTATGACCCCTTAGTACCTATGAATGGGTCCTACCACCCCTTAAGACCACTTTGGCTATATTAATATCCCTTAGGACCTATTACGTACCACAAGGGGTCATAAGACCCATTAAGGACTACAAGTTTCTTTATTACCCCTTAACATTAACTAGTCAGCCCCACAATCTATTACAAACCCTAAGGGTTTCTACGACCTATTTATGACCACTTAGGATCAATTTGGACCCCTTAGGCCCTATTATGTATATTAATTTATCCTAATGGGTCGTATGATCCATTATGACCCCTTAGTACCTATGAATAGGTCCTCCCACCCCTTAAGACCCCCTAGGAAGCATAAGGAACCCAAAGGTATCATACGAGCTATTATGACCCCTTAACATTAACTAGTTTCTTACAATACCCATTAAGACCCCTGACATTAACTAGTCAGCCCCACAACCTATTACAAACCCTAAGGGTTTTTTACGACCTATTTATGACCACTTAGGATCAATTTGGACCCCTTAGGCCCTATTATGTATCTTAATGGGTCCTAATGGGTCGTATGATCCATTATGACCTTTTAGTACCTATGAATGGGCCCTACCACCCCTTAAGACCACTTTGGTCGCATTAAAATCCCTTAGGACCTATTACGTCATCTAGAAATTTCTTATAAAATTCAGTTTGTGTTATGTCTAATAGGTGTTTTGGATGAGGATCATGAATTTTACACCCCGCTCTTAATTTGAAAACATCTCTCGCATTAGATGAAACCCTTGTATTATCATGCTAATAATTTTCAAGCAATGATTTAATTTTAGGACTCAATTTCATGTCAGATCGTGGGAGTCTACCACTAAAACTCCAACATTGGTTAATTGGATCACTTTCAATACTTGATCTTCTCCTTGTTGCTTTTACCAATGTTTTAGGATGCATGTTTAAAATTGCACTAATATTTTTAACCATTTCTTTTTATCCAAAGTGTTTTTATTGACTATAGCAATTGTTATGATCGTCATGTCGCATTGCTATCTTTTGATCGACATTTTTTCCAATAGATTGAATGGCACTAGAAATAGTAGATATAACATGTTTAACAGATGAATCTTTCGTATTTTGTTTCACTTTAATGCCTAGTATTTTCATTACTTTCATTTTCCACATTCTCATCAATTGAATCACAAGTTGACATTGAAATGTTAATTTTTTCCAATAGAAAAATTCTTTGTATATTTTATTAGCATATTTTCCTATCTGCCTCGAAGAAAGCTTACCAGAAAGACCATTCAAAATATTACTTTCAATATGTAAAAAGTATTTTTCATTTTCATTTAGGAAAGGAATTTCATTGCTCTTTGCATCAACATTAGGGGGATTTTTATTTGCATCAACATTGGGAGGATTTTCATTTGCATCAACAAAAGGATTTTGATTTTCAACAACATTAGGAGGATTTTCATTTGCATCAACATTAGGAGGAATTTCGTTTGCATCAACAAAATAATTTTGATTTTCAACAACATTAGAGGCATTTTCATTCACAACAACAAAATGCTCTTCATTTTCAACAACAATAGCGGGATTTTGATTTTCAAATTCTCTAAGTTGAGAAACATGATTAGGCCTCATTAATTCAATTTCATCTCTAGAATATGCAAGTAATAAGTCTCTATAAATATTATCATCTATAATCATAGGTTGAGTATCATTCAAAGGTGAATTCAAAGACGTACCTAGAACATCACTACAAGGTGCATTCAACGACATGCTTGCATTCACCTCTTTCATATTTGCATCTTCTATATCCATTGTTTCCCCCATGGTATCTTTAATGTTTGACTCTTCAGTTATTGTGGATCCTGAAGCTTCATTACTATTCATTTCATGCATCCTCATTCTTCTATATCTTTGATGTTTAGCCTTTTTCTCTTTCTCCACTTTAATTTCCTCATGAGTCATAACCCTCCTTTGTTTCTTCTTCTGACATTGTTTACATCCCATGATTAATAATTGAAATCAATCACATGAGTGTCTTCAATAGTTAAAACCTGCAAAAAAATGTTCAATATGCTCCCAATTATTGATGCCTTAAAATAGAGAATAGAATAGTAAATAAACAATACAAAAAATGTCCAAAACTTGCAGAATCTATCACTGTCAACCGTACTTCAAGTACAAAATTAATGCTGATGCAGTAAAAAAATATAGAAAATTTAAAAAAATAGTCAAATATGAAACAGGGCGACTTTTCAAAAATGAAACGTTACCCCGTTTCATAACGTCACCCCGTTTTGTTTGAAACCAATTTCCAACGACTATAAATTGAAATGGGGTGACATTATGAAACAAGGTAATGTTTCATTTTTAAAATGTCACCCAATTTTTGAAAATTGAAATGTTCCCCGCCAAAAGTGGTTTGGGTTTAGCTTTGGGAAAGGCTTGGTCAACCGACCCTTGGCTTTGGGTTTAGTTTGACTTGAATGTTGAAGGCCATTTCCATCTGTAGACAAGAAACTCACTTTGGCCATAGATTGGATTGGGTTTTCTGAAGAATTTTTTGATGAAAAAAACCCAGTATAGATCAAACAGTGTAGATTCATAATATGTAATTTTTTATTAAATTTGATTAATATTTTTATTTTTCAATCATTTTGTACTAAAACAGGTCTATAGAAAAGAAAATACAAGTTTTTTTGTAATTTTAATAACTTTTTTATTTTAAATTTTATTGAAAATAAACTATATGACATCAAACTACACATAATTCTACACACTTTAAAAATAATTATTAAAAAATCATATGTTTACCTGCAAATTATGCTTGTCGTGCACAAGAGGTTTTATAAACAATGATTGAGCCCAATATATAAGTAATAAAAAAAATATTTAACATAAAAATATGGAAAAATATTCTCATCAATATTAAAAGTGTTACTTACCATTTCCTAAAAGGGTTTAGATAAATAGTTTCATTTGAGTCCGATTTCGCTTGTCGTACACACACATGGTATGATCCAGAAAGAGTGACTTACAATGAGGGTTTTAGTAATCCCTATTGAAATTTGAAATTTATCGTCTGGGTATTTTAAAAAATCACATATTTGGAAAGTGTACTTCAAATTGTAAAATTTTATATTATTGACTTTTTGGAAGATTTCATGTCTAAGTGCCTCAAATCTTAAGGTCAAATAGGATGAATTTGAAAAAAATAGGAAAAATAGTTCCACTTTTTGGCCAAAAAGTGGACTCAACTTCTTGCTGGCACCCTTATGAATATTTGAAAATATAATATTTGATATGCAAAATAGGCACCAACATGGAGAAGCCCTATTTCTCTTGCTTTGTTTAAAAGCACCAACATGGAGCTAAAATGGCATGTAGGGTTTAATAAAGCACTTGAACAGTTGCAACATCACTTGAAAAGGGCAAGACGAGTTCATTCATGTCTAGAACACCTCATACATGTGGGAGGATTTGAATGAAAAAATTGTAAGTGTTCATGATGCCATAATTCTTTGTTTATACTTCTGTAGTGATGTAACTATAGGATATTTGTAGTCTCATGCTTTCATTCTATTTAATAAAGTTGTCATAAAGTTTGCAAAGTAAAGAGCCAAATAATGAGATAGTCATATGTAAGTGCATAAATGTTAAGCATCTCATAAAAAGGTCTAAAGAATAGCTTGATGACTGGACCAACCTAAGAATAGTTAGTTTAGTGAAGCAACAACAACCAAAGTTTTTTGGAGATTAACCCTATGTACCAGTTGTATCAAGAAGCATGAAGTTTTGGACAACCCATATGGAGAGATCTCAGTGCAACAAAGACATGAGGAATTTACTAGTGAATAGTTGATAACCATTTATGTCAAGGGAGATATATACACTAAGCATATGCAAGTCCTATGTGAAAGCTGAAAATCGCTTGGTTGTGTACGAAGCTCCAAACATTCCTACCATTGTACTCAAAAAATTCAAGATTGGAAACTTTCGTAAAGCAAACAAAAATGTTACTTTCCCAAAATTTATAGATATACATCACCCTATATGAGTGGAACTACTGATGAACCCCCCATATATATGCTATATGTTGCAATAGTGCATTTAGATATGCTGAATGAATCCTATTTTGGGCATTATGTATGTCATGTGAAATATTTACATTGAAAAGGTTTAAGAATGGAAAGTTCGTTAAACTAAACAAACATGTCACCCTATTCAAGTGGAACCGTTGATGAACCACCCTTATATATGATAATTGTTGTAATAGTGCATTTAGATATGCTGAATGCTTCATATATTAGACATTATGTATGTTATGTGAAGGATTTGGAAGTGACCTAATACAAAACTGATGATACTGAGGTATAGCCTGTAATGATTGATACAGTAATGACAGGAGGTGCTTACATGCTTTTGTACTCTAGGGAGTACAAAGATTACACATACAGTGAAACTCGATCTATATTCAGTGGCTTAGATGAAGCATCTCAAAATACAGACAATTATAGGGATTCAACGAGAACAGAGGGATCATGTTGAGAGAATTTTTGGTTGACTCAAGCTTTATAACTTGTTCCATGTCCTATTTGTCTTGCTTGTTCTCGCACAGATTACATTTCTTATTTCATGAACTTGATCTCCAGAGTTTGGACAATTATTTTATAAAAACTTTCGATTACCTGGGTTTTATATTTCCAGTTTGCAGATGTGTCATAATTGACATATGAAGAGTCTCTTGTCTACTTTGTGAAGCTCTGCATGTCAACAAACACCTTGCTTACTAATTATGTGGCGGTAATTATTTTACCATTCATCATCCTAATAGAACATTTTCTTTCTTTTCTAGGATTACAACATTTGAAGAGCACCCGGTGGAAGTTTACATAAGTGAAAGAAGGTTTCAATACTGGTCAATGGCTGTAATAACAACTCAAAGAACATTCAAAGGAAAAATATTATGGGCGGGGACAACATGGCACATCAAGGTAAAAGATCTAACTGTTATTAAAAGAGGATAGGGTGATGTTTCAAAAAGGATCATTGAGCACTTTGACTCATCAAGAAAAGGTAAAATAATGCAATGAAGAAGAGGTTTGTTGAAGGGCAAAGTAGTTAGTAGTTTGAACAAGACAGGAGTTGTCAGAGAAGTTTTTGCTTATTTTTGCACTGATATAACAATAGGGTTTTGATAGTTTACAAACCAAGAAGTATTGAAGCTATAAGTCGAATCATTTGAAAATAATTAAAGAAATATTCTTTTGCAAACTTTAGGATTCTTAAATAGACTGATTAAAGTGGGAATGACAAAGTTTGGAAGAAAGTCATAGCATAGTTTGGAAGAAAATCACAAAGTGTGTCAAGAGAGAGGACTATCATAGCATAGTTTGGAAGAAAGTCACAATGGTTTGCTACGACCATGAAAGTATGTGATGATAATAAGAAATGAAGAGATTATAAAAGCTATATGCCAGTGAAAGATCCCCATCTCAGGAAAATGACTAAAAGACAAAGTTGAAGGAATATGAAACTACAATTTGTAGACCAAAAGGTCACGATAAAGGATAGTGTCGAGATATCTGATAGAGAAATCATCTAAGTTCAAGTGCATGACAGAAGTATAAAATCTTAAAAAGGATAGTCCATGAGCAAAAATGACAAAGGAAAGTCATAAAAAGATAAAAGCATGACAGTCCTTGAAAGGACATCAAGACATATTCTAAAGTAGTCATGTAGATGGTAATACAACGTCAGGTCAAAGACAAGAAATGGACAACCAAAAACATGGAACATCAATGAAAAGTCTTCTTGATTTTTTAGTATGTTGTTGGGATTGTTAGTAACACTCAAGAAGGATCAAACCTTCAAAGTGAGAGGTTCTCATACTGTCAACACCAAAGATGAATCCAAGGCACAGTAAATCACAAGGTTTATCAAATATACAAACTTTTGTCTTTAACGCATGAGGTTCATGGTAAGAAATGACAGTCAATTAAGAGTCTTAAAGTCTACATAAGAAGACAAAATTCATAGCAGAGTACATGGACCTGTGGAATCCTAAAGGAGGTTAGGACAACCATACTCATTAAAGAGAATACAAAAAGATGAGTGCATTGTTATGATATGATAATGATGATAGAGAAAGCATGAATATCACCAAGTCAAAGGGTGTATAATGACTCTTAGTTGTCCTTTTTATTGCATAAAGACCTCTTGAGGATAGGAACATATGTAGAGAATAGTTTGAGACCTTTATAACTAAGTTTCAAGCAATTGGAGGACTTTATGACCTTTTAAAATCCAAAAATCAATCTTCAGACTATAAGTAGAAATATTATGCTAAAGAATTCAGGTAAAAGTTTATTACTAGTTACAAAAGATCCAAAATAAATTGCCAGTCACTTCAAGATGTCAGTCAAAAGATATCACCAGTAAATAGGTGAGACTAAATAAAGACAAGGGAAAGCATTCAAGAATTTGGAAGAGCGAGAAGGGAAACTTTTCAGAAATTTTTTTCTTCCCTCTCTTCTAAGTTCTTAATCCTTCCCTTGCCTCTATTTAGCCTTACCATTCTACAGTCTTGTTCTCTAACCATTTCATCTTGATAATGGATCATACTAACATTGACGGTGAGAAACATTATACACAACTGACATTATGAACTGTGAAACTGCATGACACTAATTAAATACATTATACCATATGTTCTTTATCTATTAAAATATGTGTTTCTCAATCTTGTCCACCTTTGGGTCTAGTCATCTATTTTTCCTATACTAATCTCACACCAAAGTTCAAAGTCGTTGATAGACATTAATTGTGTCAATTTCCTTTGACTTTAGGGGTTCAAGTTTCAATCAAGGTCATTTACAATATCAATAATTGCAGTAGATGCCGAGGAATTGGATTTGGGCAGGCATCACCTGGATCTGAGCATGTTGCTGCAAGATGCTGAGAGAATGCAGGCTGCAGGAGAGGAATGCAATGGCTAGAATGTCCATTATGACCTGTGGGGAAAAGCCAAAGGTGCAAAGCTTGCTGTAAGTTTAGGATACGAGATCCTGGATAAAGATGGGCATGGAAGTCATATTGGGAATATCAATGAAAGGTTTAAGGATTCACATCCCAGAGACAATAGGATTTCCAAGAGCCTCCCTGGTTCAGCCAGGGGAACACCCAAGATGGTGCATATTGGATTTTCTTATGAAAACATGGTCTCCTCACCTTATAATCACTTGGAGCCTGGAAGGGAGATGCTCAATTTTGTCATAATGGATAACTTTAATCCGAATGATGATGAAGTAGATCACTCTCATATGCTGCAAAATTGGGCACATGCCAACTTTGTCCAAAGAGATGGTGTAGGTTCAAGTTCTCATACATGCATTATCCATAGCACACACTAGGGGTCAAATATGGTACCCTGTGCAATCCTCTTGAATAAAATATACACAAGCTAAATACATCCTACTAATCTTAACTTTTTGGGTTTCCTAACTTCTATACTTGTGAAGATATATCTAAATTATTCAGATCTATAGATCTTTAATTGATATCCTCCTGCCTTTTCTTCCCCACTCTTTTCTGATTTTTGTCTTAAAAGTAATACAATTGAATTCATAAACAATCTTAACTAATCCAAAGGGTTTATTCACGCCTAATTTACTGATTATGCCTTGTTTATGCATAGGACAATGAAGCATCACATGCCACTTATCTTCAATCTAATGTCCAGGGTTCAAAATTGGATCCCTTAGAAGAAGGGGAGAACCAAGAAGATGAGGGAGATTTTGAGGTTGTAGAAAAAGGCATGGAAATCCAAAGGCCTGTGGAAGAAATACCGACTACTGTAATAGATTCTATAGAGAACTTAGATAACAAGGTGGAAAAGGAAGAAGAAGAGGCATGAGGAGGAGAGATTGTGAAGGAAGTAGTGCAGGAAGATCAGTTAGAGTAGAGAAGATATAATGTTCACAACATATAGAACAAATAGGAATCTATACTAGTGTAACTACAAATTGCATATATGCACTTATTTTTAGGACCTTGTTAGTTACACCAACATTGTGCATATAACACCATTAACAGAGTGTAAAAAGTTGCTTGTGGGGGAGACAATATAAAGGCTAATAGATATGTAGCTATAAATAACATCCCATCAATTTCAACAACTCAAAAATCTCTCTACTCTATGTATTAACATACCTTCTATATGCTATAAATAGTAGCGTTTCATAGTATATAATATAAAATCTTGGGAAATTCAAAAATCAATTATCAAGGCAAATGTAAAATCAATTTTATTATGGTAATTAAGATTTTTTTTTGAGTGAACGAAATGACCAAAATGATGTTTGCAATCCTAGTTGAAGAAATGGAGCAATGCATGTGACATGGACTTACAAGGGACGATGATTTTTTGAACAAATTGATATTTAAGAGAACTTAGATGAATATTGTTGATTTTGTAAAAGAAAAATGTTGAATTCAATATTTTTGTAAATGAGAATGATGATCAACTTTAATTGCTACAAACAATAATTGATAAGATATAAGAATTTTAGTACATGCACTACACATTATTGTTTAATTGATAAAAAGGTTGATGGAAATAATAATAATAATTAGAATTCTTTAAGAAAGACTAATGATTCATACTGAACCATTAAACCATTAAGAGACATTGATTTATATTACACAATTTGACCGTTGAAAGTGAAATTTAATCAAGAAAAGAAACAGAATCTGAAATATGGATCTGGTGATGTTAAGACCTATAAATTGGGGGAGGACGGCGACTCAAACCACAAAATTACTTTTGTACCAAAATTATCCATTGAAATTTCGCGCGCTCTCTATCGATATTGTTGCCTTTGTTTTATGCCGCGAAGATACAAATCAGAAATATACAAACAATTACAGAGCAGAGAATTCTAATTTTAGAAATATAAGAACAATTACAGAGTAGAGTAGAGGAATTCTAGTTTCAGAAATATCAATTACAGAGTATAGTAGAGGAATTGAGGCAATGGACGAGAAGGAGAAGGAAGTCGCGGTTGAAAGCAGCTGCTGCATTGTCATGGACCGGCAAGAAGAGAAAAAGAAGGATGATCACAGTGACGAAGTGGATGAGGAGGTTAAAGCAGAGGTGCAGAAGGATGATCACTGTGACAAGGCGGACGAGGAGGTTGAAGCAGAGGTGAAGATGAATGATTACAGTGACAAGGTGGAGGATGGGGTTGAAGCAGAGGTGAAGAAGAATGATCAAAGGGACAGGGTGGATGATGAGGTGAAGAAGGATGATCACAGTGACAAGGCGGATGATGAGGTTGAAGCAGAGGTGATTGATGTGTGTGGGAGAGAGTGGACATTCCCGCTGCTGGAGGAGGCGGAATTGGAG
>MU227692.1:853059-866653 GCA_018584345.1 Thuja plicata
GAACAGTGTTCTTGTGCAACAGTCATTTATTTTGAAATAATGGTGTATTGGTAAAGGTCCCTCACTACCATGGATGGATATGGTATGTAGAGAGGATATATTTTATGCATTGATTTCTTTGAATGAATTTTTACATGCAGGGAAGATTAGATTGAGAAGAAGGTGATCTCTAATCAAGCATATGTGGATAAAAGACTGCCTCAAAATTAATCAATCCCAGTGCGGGGGCTGTATCTCCCAACTCCACCGTTGGATCTTACTATGATTTGGATATGGTTGAGAGAAACTAATTCCTCCCATCCTCACTAGAGTGATTGAGTAGTTTGAATTGTATTCAAAAGTTACACGTATTTGTGTACGGGACTATCCAGAGACAACAAGGATGCATATCTTTAGTGATTGGGCTAGTGAGCACTTAGCAAGAGATAGTCGCTTGGTCAGATCCATTGATTGGATTGAAAGACAATGAGTTGTTTTCAATGATGTGGAGTGGTTGGTGGCACCACAAGTGGTTTGTGCACTCTGATAGATCAAGGTGTGTATTGGATCAAGAGCAATGATCCTTAGAGCCATACTTGCTATGTGTGGAGAAAAGTTGTGTGAAGTCCCTCATCAAATGAAGAAATAAGACCACCATACCACCTCTGCATCAGAGTATCAGTATAGCCATTGGAGATTTTGTTTTGGAGCCAACCTGATGTTATCCTTGGAAGAACATATATCATTATAGCCATTGGAGATTTTGTTTTGGAGCTGACTTGATGTTATCCTTGAAAGCACATACTTATTATTGATCATCTAAGTGTGAATACAAAAAAAGATAATTCATGTAAGAGCAGAATTGATTGAAGATACAATATGAAATATCATGTGAAGAAGAAGATAAAACTATTATGATAGGTCCACAGGATTATGCGCCCATGGCCAAGAACATGGAGGATACATTCATGATTGATAATGTTGAAGTATCAATGGCAGCAATGGATATTAATCTAGACGATTTTGAAAAAACATTTGTGAGTACTCAAGAAGCTGAGAGTCTTTATATCAGAAAGAAGATATATTGATTTAAGATATCATAGAAAAGGAAGCAGAAAAAGAGAAGACTAAATTGATGGACAATTCATCATCATTGTTGTAAAGCTTGACACCCATAACAGACTTAGACTCATGGGGAGTAAATAAGTAAGTGGGAGTATATAATCTGAAGAAGTCATGAAAAATAGATCAGATATTGTAGAAGAGAAGTATATGAAGAAGAGGCTCAGTGAATTGGTTAGCAACTTTACACTTGATCTTAGTTCACTCAAAAGTTGGTCAAGCATCCTTGAAAGAGTTTGCAGCAAAAGGAGGAAAGATTATTGTTGACTGTATGAATCATGGAAGTTAAAGTACCCATCATTATAAAGAAGATCTAGGAGGTAGAGGCTATGATAGAGAAGATAAGGAAATCTGTGGAAGATCCCCCCACTGATATCAATATGTGTATATCAGGGGCAGATTGATAAGATTGAGAAGGCATAGAAGATAATATCAAAGGGTGAGTAAAGTAATGTATAGAATATGGAGTCTATCATATGATCAAGGTCCTATCATAGACTTGGAGAAGATGGAGAAGCTACAATATGAATTATGTGCCCATCTACAGATTGTTAATTCACTGATTGCATTTTGGGAGAAAGAGATCCAGAAGTTGCAGATTGCATATCCAGATATGTATGCTGAGTAAGTACTTAGAATTTTTTTTGAGAACCTTTGTCATTAATTTCAAAGGGGGAGTAGAGTATGAAGAATATGGAGTCTGGTATATGATAAGAGGGAGATATAAGATAGAGAGTTTTTGTATGAAGTACAGATAGTAACTTCACCATATTCCTTTCTTGCCATTAATGACAAAGGGGGAGATTGTTGGAAAGTTGACTATCCTGAAGTATATGACTCTATTTAGTGTTTTCATTATGGAAATAAAGTCATATGAATTTTTGGATTCAGCACACATTATCAGAAGATCAAAAATTGGCTAAGTACAGAAAATAGGACAGAGCAAGGAACAAACTGTTATAGTTTTGATTAGCGTGTGTTTATTTGTTATCCAAATGATATGTGCCTTTGAAGATAAGATTATGAGTATTTTTACATGCTAAGTATAAGAGATCATGATCATATCTGCAAGTATGAAGAAGATACAGCCAGTTGAAGAGGTACAACCAGTGAATGCTAGAACAGGACAAAGATCATGGAAAGAGCCAATAGAGATTATTTTGGCGTAGAAGTTGCACTCATACTTAGGACTTGTGCCTTTGGATTAGTGATTTTAAGTGACCTAAAAATCTATGGTTAAAAGTGCATGACTTTATTCATCCGGGATAATTAGTTAGAGCTAATTTGGTGGAATAGATTGTGTGAAAAGACGTGTCTATTTGGTTTGAGTAAAGTAGTTATAATTAATTTTAAGCTGACTTAATGAAGGGCTGCATGGTTATGTAAGTGATCAAGACACATGTTAAAAGGTTTCCTAAAGATTAAATGTTCATTTCCTTTGAGGAAGTACTTATAGAAGGTCATTTGTGATGGGAAAAGTTGCGGAAGCTAGAGATAAGAAAAGCATAGCAGAGTGTAAAAGTAGCAAAGATATATCTATCATATATTGATGATACAGATATTGAAGTAGAAGCTTTTAGAGTGAAGATAATATTTTTTTAGTGCTTTAAAATAGGTTAAAGCATGAGCTCACAAAAGGAACTGATCAGACAAGCAGTGTCACAGCAACAGTTCACCTTGCAGATACAGTCTGTATCAAAGATCCAAAAGGTTGTAGCCTTCACCACTTGAGTAGTGTTCTCTTGGACAGTAAGTCCTTGGATAGTGAGTCCACCACCCCTAACAATGTTATTTTAAAAGACTCCTAATAGGGTTCAACCCTTAACAAGGTCACTGTACTTCATGTATTGTAAAGACAACTCCTAACAGGGTTAAGGATCTTCTAACAAGGATCATAAGACACTAGTACAGAATATTTGTGGGTACTAATTCCCATCAGGGTTTTCACCTACATTGGTTTTCCCCGTAATCATATATGGTGTTATGTCTTGTGTATATTTATCTTACTTGCATTGATATTCAAGTTCAGTACATAAGCATTAAGTAAATATTCAGATAATAAGAAAAAGTAATAATTGATAGATCACTGATTCACCCCCTCTCTCAGTGATCCTAATCCTAACAATACATTGTGATACTAGTATGTGGGATTAGGCCTTGCAACCACCTTCATCAGGATTGTCCTCATCCTCAAAGCTCTCATTTGTGGCCACCTCTTTCATGCGCCTTTCAACCTTTTCTCTTGCAATCATTGGGTAATCCAAACTACATTCGCTATGTGCCTCACCAATGTCTATGTCCTCTACATCTCTATAGTCATAAAAAAACCATTCTTCACCTTTCCCCAACCCCCAATTTGCATTTTCATCTATTATTTCAACCTACCCTCCACCTCTACATTCCCCACATTGGTTGATACGTAGATTGAAAGGTATGTAGTCCATTTCCTTCCCTTACTGTAACTAGAACAAATATAATATACTAATACCCGCTATAGTAGCATATATCTTCATAATGGTAGACATTGTGATACTAGTGTTTTGGATTTGGCCCTGCCACCACCTTCGTCTGGACTGTTCTCATCCTCAAAACTCTCATCTTTAGCCTCCTCTCTCATACCCCTTCAACCTTTGCTCTTGCAATCACTGGGTAATCTAGACTACATTTTTTATGTACTTCAACAACAACTATGTCCTCTATATCTCTTTAGTCATCAACAAACCATTCTCCACCTTTCCCCAACCCCCAATCCACATTATCATCTAGTATTTGTAGCTCACCCTTCACCTCTACATTCCCCACATTTGTTGATAGGTAGCATGAAAGGAATTTGTTTCTAACAAGGAATTGGTTGAAGGAGATGATTTTATCAAAGGATGACATCAATATTAAATATTTTAGCTTTCGGTTTAAAGCATGGCGTGATTCTTTCTATTTCACATTGTTGTTTTCTATTATTGCCTATGGAAAAAATGTGTACTTCATTTACATTAGGAATATTACATTGTATTCTTTGTTAATGTATTCTTTTCATGAGGGAAAAAAGTGATGATTTGTTCTTGTTCACAAAATGATATCCTTCTAGTACTGTAAAAAGGGGTGTATATGCTTTCTTTCATAAGAAAATGTTTTCTTTCCTTATGCACTATTATTTAATATCGACTTAGATGTTTATGTTATTTTCAAAATATTTGTGTTACGTGGATTTGCGTACCTTGCATTTTGGTATCAAATCTCTAGGTTAAACACTAGGGCCTATGTCTAGCATATCATTAAAGGGATACATCTTTTTTGATACAAGACCTTTGAGTAATCATGATGAATGCTAGGAATACAAATTGAGTTGGGTCAATCAGTGGACCTATCAACAGGTGGAGTGAGAGATTGGATTGGATCCTTGAACTCTCAATTAGGCAAGGAGCCATGTTAGACCAACAAGTGACACAAATGAATAGCTAGGAAAGTATGAGAGGGAAATCCCTAAAGAATAGAAACACCTAGAAGATCAGAGGAGGAAAGAAAAGGATCAACATTATGAGGATGAAAGAAGGAGAAATGAGGAACAACTAAAAAGAGAAGAGGATGAACAAGTTGAGGCACAAGGGAACAAAGGTCAGATAGCAGAAGAATTCAGCAAGGGCCTCAAAAAGGCCACTATTGGCATTGTTTTCCACCATTAGCCTATCAAAGATAACTGATCTGAGATAATTCATCATGGGATAAATTCATCATGTTTTCCACATTGGTGGTTAAATGTGATGTATTTTTTGCATTCGTTGTTAATTTGACGTGTTTTTTACATGAGGCAGTGAGATACAATATTAGTGTGTTTTCCTTTGTGGGTCTTTTAGAGAAAATAATGCATTCACATTGGTGTGAGATCCTTTTGGTCTCTTAGATGGGCATCCAGGTTGGGAAGACATTCTTTGATCGGAGGGATAAAGAACATGATGTAATGTTCCCTGCCTACTCTGTAGAATAAAGTTTAATAATAATGATAATAATAAAGTTAAAATGAATGATTAAATAAATTTAAAATAAATAAAATAAAAGAGACAAAATTATAAAAGTATGTTCCCTTTCTAAAATAATATTTAATAATAAATTATAATAAACTTAAAATAAATAAGTAAATAAATAATATAATATAAATTAACTAAATTTAATGAAAGGTCAAAAGACATGTAATAAAGAGTCGCAACTCTTTCAACCATCTTTAACCATTGTTTATATGTAGATGTGAAATGCAAACCCACAATCAAATAATTCACTAAATATCCAAGATTATCTTGAAAAACAATAAATGGTTACTTTATATTATTTAAAAGATATAATATAGATCACATGAATCCTTCTTCCCTTCTTACTAACAATATCATGATATTGTTGTGTCCCCTTCCTATCGCTTGTCTTAGAGTTCATAAATTGAGTACAAGTTAGGAATTTGAAGTAGGGTCTTTCCTTACTAGACAGGTATAGTTGCATTTTATCTCCATCTTTAACCATTGTTTATGTATAGATGTGAAATGCAAACCCACAATCAAGTAAATATCTAAGATTATCTTGAAAAACAACAAATGGTAACTTTATGTTGTTTAAAAGATATCCTTGTATAGATTGCATGAATCCTTCTTCCCTTGTTACTAACAACATGATGAGATGAAATACTTACTATGCCAAGGGTACATGAAATAGTCTACAAGTGGGCTCCCTCAAGGCTTAACCCCATATTGAGACCTAACCAGCATGTGACCAAAATTAGTCTGCCTTTCCCTTCCACCAAATCCCTATCCCATGAAGGCATTAGAAGAGGTATCAAACTAGACTCATTAGTCTTGGGATTTCATGTTACTAATTCATTACTCCTAACTATGCAAGAGTTGACTTAGGTCTTAGGATTTCATTATTATCTAATTATGTGTTGTATGTAATCATAATTCACATATAGAATCTCCTTATCTTATAGTGAGTATGTGTTATTTCTTTATACCATAATGTTATTTACTCTATTTTATATTGTTATTTACTTTATTACTTTACATGGTATGAATTGTAAACACTACTAAAACTTGAATAGTTGATTAATGATGGGAGTATGTGAATATGTACTCTATTTCCTATTATAATTGTGTATTGGGCGATTCCAAGAATAGATGTATTGCACATGATCGTAATAGATTATGTTTGTCTACCTATATAAGTTGTATAAGAGGGAAATGGTGAGCAATGCTAAGGTAGGGATCACTCACAAAATTCCTTTTTGTGTGTGGGTAGGGGACTATATAGTTGGAAAATAGACAAATCCAGCCTCTTTGTATCCAAGCTTGATTAGCACAACCCAAGATAAAGGGTGCAAATGCAAAACCGAGATGCAAAGGGAGGAGGATAAGACGTATTTCCGCTATTAAAGAATTAATGGATTTGACTAATTGATTAATGGACAAGTACAAATTTGAAAAGTAACTAAGGATGGATGATGCAATGATAGATATAAAAGTAAATGCAATATTAGGGAAATATTTGTGCACATTGAAATGAATTGGGAGGTTATTTTCCTTGAAACTGCAATTTCCAGTCACAAAGATGTCACTGATTGAAACCGTTCTGGATCTAGGACCCTGACACCTGTAACTTCTGACTGTGAAAATATGAGGCCTCCAGGAACAAGTCAAATTTTTAGGTACAAGTCAAGATTTGACTACACTCCTCTGCTTGATATTGTGTACTTTCCAATTTTGATCTCTGAGATAATCCCAAAAATGCTCGAATCCAGTTTTGCAGATCTCTAAACCCGTTCCTGCACATAGAAAAAAGGGAAATTGTTTATGGAAAGGGGTTTTCCTTGGCCAAGCCCTGATTTAGGAATTAACCTTGAAATTGATATGTAAATGCAAATCAAAAAAGGAAAGGAAGGTAAATTTTTTATTTACCTTGTGTAAAATCCTCATGAACGGATGTAGCGATCACACAAATGCATGAAGATGCTTGCATTTGAACTTGGAATGAAGATGTAGGAAGATCAAGAATGTCCTCACCAATGTATGAGATCCATAATCACCATCTCTAGATCATGAATGTAGTTATGCCACTTGAAAAAGAATAGAATGAACTTCTTTGCACCACTTGAGAAGCTCTCTACTTGGCCATCAAGGGAGAGAAATATTGCATCGAAGGAAGGAGATTGAATTTCTTGAATGGATCTATGAAGAAGACTTAGAGACCTTGGATAGATGCCTTGGCATCACCACTTGAATGCTTCATGCTTGAATGGTTATGCTTGCATAATCTGGGCACAATTGCTTGATCATCTATTTATGGTTATTAATGTAGGTTCCTTCATATATGTATGTTGCAAAATGAGGGGAGAGAGAATCCTTTTATACTTATTTTGAGACTCAAATGTGGGCAGTCTGACACAGAAAAGAAATGGGAAAGACATAGGAAGAAGGGTCCTAACGTCGGGCTTCAGTCCCAATCAAGAAAAAATCATAGAGGGTTAAGTTGAAGTTCAACCTCACCCCTGGGGGTGCAGTCGAATTTTCACTATACCCCTAGGTAAAAATTCCTGGGGCAGGGTAGAGACCTATCAGGAGATGTGAAAAAGGAGCCGAGAAAAAAGGGAAAATGAGCATAACCAATAGTCAGATATTGAAATCACCAAAATGGGGATAGAGTATCTTTTTATAGAGAAAAATAAGGGGATAGAGCATCCTTTTATACTCATCTTGAGATTCAAATGTGGGCAGGACAACATAGAAAATAAATGGGAAAGACATAGGAAGAAGGGTCTCAAAATTGGGCTCTGGGCCCAATCAAGACAAACAAATAGAGGGTGAAATTGAAGTTTGAACTCACCCCTGGGGGTTTAGTCAAAATTTTACTATACCCCTAGGTAAAAATGCCTAGGGCAGGGTGGAGATCCATCGTGAAATGTGAAAAAGGAGCCAGGAAAATGGACAAACAAGCATAACTGGTAGTCAGATCTTGAAATCACCAAAATGGGGTCAATATATCCTAAAAGACATCCAATTATGGGTGATAAATTTTTATGACTATACATAAGTGAAAGGTCACACCTCTCCATCATGTTTGGGAAGAGTTGAAACCCTTTCTAATTAACCCTCTTTCAAAGAGTCACAACCCTCCATAATCACAATCCTTTTGAAAAGTGACAACCCTTCATAATTACAACCCTTTCAAAGAGTCACAATCATTCATAACTACACCCGTAAAAAATAATTACAAACCTTTCGAAGATTCACATCCCTTCATAATCACTAACCTTTCAAAAATTAACAACACTTCATAATTATAACACTTTCAAAGAGTCACAACCATTCATAATTACAACCCTTTGAAATAGTTACAACCCTTTAAAAAAGTCACAACCCTTCATAATCACAATCCTTTGGAAAAGTCACAACCCTTCATAATTACTACCCATTCAAAGAGTCACATCCCTTGATCAATGCTACCTTTTGAAAGAGTCACTTCCTTATTTTCTTCACATTCCTTTCCTCTTCAATTAATCCTTCTTTAACTCCTATGTTCTCCTCTTCTTCCTTCCTTACTCTTTCAAATAAAATCTCCTCCCTTTTATATCTTATTTTGAAGGAGTCACAACTCTTTATTACGTATCTCTTGACCTTTTATTACATTTAGTTAATTTATATTATATTATATTATATTATTTATTTACTTATTTATTTTAAGTTTATTATCATTTATTATTAAATCCTATTTTAAAAAGGGAACACACTTTTTACAATTTTGTTTCTTGTAGTTTATTTATTTTTTATTTATTTATTCATTCATTTTAATTTTAGTACTATCGTTATTATTATTTATTATTAAATTTTATTTTCCAGAGGGACATTACAATTTTTCCTTCCCCAAAATTGCTTGTCCTTAAGCAATTATGATTTTTCCCCTTATGATTTGATAGTATAATTTGGTAACCTAGAATAAGTTTTCTAATTTTCTAGTTTACTTTTAGACCATCTCTAGATGGTGACAATTGAATTTGCTATAGCTGCACTTGTATGATAGCATGCTTAACATTCATCTCTCTCTAGGTATCCTCCTATTCTAGATAAACCAAAGTATAACCACATATGGAGTATACACTTTAAAATATGAAATGTATACATGAATATATGAAGAAACAAAGGATACACATTAATGCATGAACACACAAAGTATACATGGTGTATACACATAAATACATGAAGACATAGAGCATATACAAAGTATACACACATTTTTAATTCCTTCTTATTGGCTAGAATGATTCCTTATTTCATCTTATACCCTACTGGATGGCAAGATCAAATCTCTAATAGCAATTGTAATGTTCCCTTTCTATCACTTGTCCTAGAGTTCATAAATTGAGTACAAGTTAGGAATTTGAAGTTGGTACCTTCCTTACTAGATAAGTATAATTACATTTTATCTATCTTTAACTATATTTTATATGTAGATGTGAAATGCAAGCCCACAATCAAGTCATTCACTAAATATCCAAGATTATCTTGAAAAACAATAAATGGTTACTTTATGTTGCTTAATAGATCTCTGCATATAGATTGCATGAACCCTTCTTCCCTTCTTACTAACAACATCATGCGATGGAAGACTTATTGTGCCAAGGGTATGTGAGATAGTCTATAGGCAGTATCCCTCAAGGCTTAGCCCCATCTTGGGACCTACCCTTCATGTAACCAAAATTACTCTACCTTTCCCTTCCACAAACTCCCTATCCCATGAGGGCATTAGAAGAGTTGTCGAACTAGACTCATTAGTCTTAGGATTTCATATTACTAATTTATTACTCCTAATAATTCATGGATTGATTTAGGTCTCAAGGATTCATTATTATGTAATTATATGGTGTATGCAATCACAATTCATATATATAATCTCCTAATATTCTAATGAGTATGTGTTATTTCTTTGTACCATAATGTTATTTACTTATTCCATAATGTTATTTACTGTATTACTTTACATGGTATAAATTTTAAACACTACCAAGTCTTGAATAGTTGATAAATGATGGGAGTATGTGAATATGTACTTGATTTATTTTAAGTTTATTATCATTTATGATTAAATCCTATTTTAGAAAGGGAACATACTTTTTACAATTTTGTCTCTCGTAATTTATTTATCCATTCATTTTAATTTATTATTATCATTTATTATGATTAAATTTTATTTTATAGAGGGATATTACACATGATGAGAAGAAATTAAAACCTGGTGAGGTAACATAGGAGGTGTTCTTGAAATTTTTTGGGAAGAGACGACTTCCACAATTATTTTTTGATATGAAAATGACAGAGTTATGAAATCTCAAACAGGGAGGATGTGTTGTATGTTAGTAATAACTGAGAGGGGGGGGGATGAATCAACGACCTCAAAATTTATCCTTCAACTATTTATCACCAATCAAATAAACCTCAGATTATTAAGTCCCTACAAGATGCATGCCATGAAATACTTATAATGATTAACCCTCTGTCAGTTTTCCTTGTCTGTCCTTATTCTCCTTGATTACCGATAAGCAGTAAAAATATTTACCAAAACTCAGTAAATAAGTAGAGTATACCAATCCATCCAAAAATGCATATGTGAAGTGTAAAACAGTAAAGTAATAAACCATACACACATAACATGGATTTTAATGTGGAAACCCTGTTAAGGGAAAAACCACTGGGACCGGTACCCCAAATTTTCACTCTTCTGAAGTGAGCCCTATTAGGAGCCAACCCCGTTAAAGGTTACAAACACATTTTTATGTGTGACCTTGTTAGAGGATTTTATACATAGAGGTTTTCACTTAGTATCAGGTATCTATTGCTACCATCCTTGAATCAACCCCCTTCTTAGACTATCAATAGGTATTGGGAAAGTCCAATGCTACTTTCATGAATCAACCTTTTTGGCACTCCTTGGGATGTACCTCAATATATAGAAGACTGTTAAGTCCTGCTCAGTTAAGAGACTTGATGCTTCAATGGTTAAACTGAAACATTATGACCTATTTATGATGCAAATTTGAATTGCAGATTTTTAGATCTATTTAAGTACATTACCTCTATGATCAATGTATCAATTCAATTCTTTGTGCTCCACATTTTCTGCTCTGTGATGATGTGCTTCACTGTTTGTTAGTGTCTGCAGAATTCCTTAGCTCTCCTTTAGCTTGATTGATCAAGACTGTATGAAATTATTCTTTATCAGTTTCTCTTCAGCATCCTCTTTCTATTCATTCCCCTTCCCATGCATACGGAAATAAATTAAGTTTGTCTCTTATATAGACATGATATTCATTGATTCTTGATTCTTGATTCTTGGTGTGAAAAACAATCCACCTAATCTGATTTAAAGCATAACTCCTTATTTATCTCGTAGTTATATTTTTGTTAACTGTACGAATCCTTTTTAAATCAATCACTTAAATCTGGTTGAATAAAACAAAGAAAACAACCAGTTAAGTCTATCTTTAGCTCTTGCCAGCTAGATATTTTGTCATTTTCTAAACTCTTTGTTCTGGCAGTCAACTCTGTAGTTAGTCATCGGTGACAATTGACAGTTTCATTGGTGTGACTCTAGTTAACTTCAAGATCTCCGTCCATCGGGCATCATTGAATTTTACTCGTTGGGCAACTCTATTTTCAGCTTGTTGGGCATCCTATGGATTTTCTTCATTGGGAAACACTGTCTTCTGCTCATCGGGTATCACTGTGAATTTTCTCTTTTGCTTTTACCGATGGTGTGCACTCCGTCGGTGTTATTTGTCACTTGGTGAATACTTGACATTTATGCATTGCTGAAAGCATAACCTTTGTTCCATTGATTCTCTAAAGTCTTTGGCATTATATACATGACCATACAGATGATATCAAGTTGACATCAATGACAATACAAACCATTAACTGATTTAATTTTTTGCATTATCTTCAACTTAACATTATCAAACATTCAATCAGTTACATGTCATCAATCTCTCCCTTTGGCATTGATGGCAACATAATATATTATTACACTATACTATTTATAATACAATATGAAATACAACAGTTGAGATTCATCAAACTACCAATCATTTTGTTCTGTCAATTGATAAATGTCTGATCACCGGTAAGCTCTGTTTTAGCTTAGATTTGATTCTTGAAACTTTTTACTTTCTGATGTGTTGAATATTCTTCTTGTGTTAATTTCTCTCCTTTGTTTGTTCTCTCTTTTATGATGTCTTTTTCCCTTTTCAGAAACTTTCCCTTTGTATAAACTTTCATACAATTTTCTCTCCCTAAGGATATAATCTCTCCTTGTTGGAGTAATGTGATAATGGATAATCTCTCTCTTTTTCAGAAGAATGTGATAATATGGATCTCTCTCCCTTTGACAACAATTCCAAGAAAATATCTCATAGATATCTGATATTTATGTCAAACAATCTTTTCTCTCCATCCATAATATATTCCTTGAATTTCCCTTATCCATCAACAATATACCAATATGTTATGGTGCTCAGTTCTGGTATATACCTTTCTGTATATAGGTGTGTCTTTTATGTTCATCCTTTTTCTTGCATCAACATGAATGATATTATGATAATATGTAGGCTGATGCAGCCTTTAGTCATATTACTGACTGGTAGACAAGGGTTTGACCCCTAGTCTCTTTCACAAGTACTCAACTATATCCTTGGCCAGTGGATTGGTGAAGATATCAACTAATTGTTCTTTTGATTGCACATACTCAAGTATCACCTATTTTTCTTGAACTTGTTCTCTTAAATAATGATACTTGATTGCAATGTGTTTAGTCTTGGAATGCATGACTGGATTCTTGTAAATGTTTATTGCACTGGTGTTATCACAATAGATAATCACTGGTTCTGAGATCTTCTTATGCATACCTTCAAGAAACTATTTGATCCATGCAATGTTTGAGAAATTTTCAGTAGCAACAACATATTTTTCTTCTACAATAGACTAAGAGATGCATCCCTACTTCTTACTAATCCATGTGACAAGTCTGTCACCCATAAAGAATGCTCCTCCAGTTGTGCTCTTTCGATCATCAAGATTTCCAACCCAATCAGCATCGGTAAACACCTTAAGTTCAAATTTTCCTTCTCTTCTATACCATAAGACAAATTCCTTATTATTCTTCAGATATCTTAAAATTCTTTTCACAGAAGTCATATGTGATTCCCTGGGGTTAGCAAAAAATCTAGCAACAATTCCTACTGCGTGTGCAATATCTGGTCTAGCATGTACAACATGCATGAGTTTTCCAATCATTTATCTATACAAAGTCTGATTCACCTCTGTTGTCTTGTCTTCCTTTTTCAAATTACATCCAGTAGCCATCGGTGTTCCAACTGGTTTGGAATCTTCCATCTTGAATATTTTTAGGACCTCTTTGATGTATTTGGATTGTGTAATGAAAATACCTTCACTTTGTTGAATGATCTGTAGAC
>MU227692.1:880360-895339 GCA_018584345.1 Thuja plicata
TTTTTCATTCTCTGGCCTATCGGCCGCCTTAGCTTTCTGATCCTTCTCTCTTCTGTCTGTTTCATTCTGTGTAATAGTCTTTGCATGCAGGTGATCTTGGTTGCATTGCGTATCAGCAATTTCAACAGTTGAGACCCTATTTTCCTCCTTTGTTGGACATTTCCCAAGCTATTGAACACATTCAAGCTGCAGAATTAAATCCATCTACTACTAGTACTCAAGTCCGGTGTGACTAGATTACTGAATTCATTTAAAGACTTTGAGAAATCAAAACATTCCTCTTTATCAGGTGGTTCAAGTTGGTTAGCATTCTCATCAAGGCAAGTGGTTCACTAAGGAACAAATTAAAGAACAATTTCCTCATCTATTGCAAAAGATTAGTGCAAAGGGACCCATTTCCTTTCAAGGGAGAAGGAATGATTAGAACATGGTCCAGGATGGAATTGGAAAAATACTAAAATCCATTTTTTTGGTATTTTCTATGTTTCAGTAAACTCTAATTTTGAAGCTCTTCGAGGCATTTTGGGGCCTATCTTCCTTGGGGCTCACCTTGGTCTCACCTCCCAATTTTCGTTCAATATTTATTGAATACATTTCCAATGAAATAAATGGTTTGCAATTTGGAGGTAGGACTAGAAATTTATGCCTTCTCCAAGTGGGCCTATTTTTATGTATAGTTTTTTGATATTTTTGGTAGTTTTTAATAGTTTATTTGTAATAAACATTATGAGGACTCTTCATTTCATTTCCAAGGGATTTTAGTGACCTTTGGGATCCATCATATTTGTATAAACTCCAATTTTGAATAGAATGGGTCACTTCTTGGCTTGCAATTTTGTTGTTAATCTTCTAGTTTTTATATTGAACTTAACAATACCATAGGTATCACACTAGATATTGCAATCTGATTTCATAATTCAGATCATGGATACACCAAAGATTATGATGCACTTGAGAAGCCTAGGTATGGATTTAAGAAACATCCATTTAAATCAATGGAGGATGATCCTAAAGGTGCATTTTCTCATGTAGAGAGGTTCAGTACTTGTTCTAAGAAGTATCAAAAAGTCTGGAGTCAACTTTATGATGCAACAAGGAACAAGAAGATAAGGAAATTGGTTGATAATATTTGTGGGAAGGAAGGTATAAGTAAAGAGAATATGGTTGAGTTAAGAAATAAGGTAGAATAGAAAGAGAAGAGTAGTTCAGTCCATGCTGAACCAATTGATGTTGAGAAGGAAGAATCACCTGCTCTACCTATTTTTATGCCACCTAGTCAAAGAACAACCAAAAGTGCATCTAAAGCTTTGACTACACTTTTTGAGAAGAAGATGAATGAGATATCATATTTTTTACCAGCTAAGGGAAGATCAAAGAAGAACAACATCGGTCCACATAAAATAGCTAAAGCAGATGAAGATGATTCTTCTACTGATTCTAATCAATCCAAGAATAAGATAAGGACAGAAGGAGATAAAACAACAAGAGTGGTTAAGGACAAGCCTATGAGTGTCGGTAGGAATGAAAATCTCATTGATAAGATTCTGAATAAGAATGTTAAATATGGTATTTTGGTTGAATTGAAAATTATTTGATGAGGATGATAGACATGGACTAGAGAAAGGAGTGATTACTCATTTGAAACAATTCAAGAAGACATTGGTTGAGATAAAGGATCAAGTACCATATCATTTGTATGCTAAATTGGAAGAGAGAAGATTAATTTCTCTAAAGGAAGATAAAATGATAAGAGAAGCATATATATCTAAGATATTTCCCATGATTAGAAATGATGAAATGAAAAATCTACTTGAAGAAACAAAGAAGAGACTACTTAAAAAGAAAATAATTAACATGTTGGTGGATGGAAAGCTAGATGATATTATTGCAAAGACTAATGATATTATCAATAAAATGCTTATGAAGGCTGCTCTTGATGCACCAAAAAGGAAAGAGACAAGGATTAAGAGGACAAAAGAAAAAATTTGTCATTGATGATCAATTTGTCTCAATAGTCAAGAAACCAGACCTATTCATTATTGGAGTAATTATTACTCTTGACGTGTAGGATGTTGAAGATCCACAAGGAGAAGAAAGAGAAAAAGAAAAAAAGATCTATTTAAAGATCCATTTAATGTGATGAAAGAAGATGAAATCAGAGAGATTATGATAGGAAGAGGATACACTATAGATAATCTTGTTGAAGTTGAGACTGGAAAGGAGATTGATGAACATATTAGTGATGTTCATGATCTTGATGCTATGGATATGAGTACATAGGAGTGGGAAAATTAATCAGAAGTTCATATTGAATATGAGTTGAAGAAGCTTGTGGAGAAGATAGAGAATTATAGATACAGATTGGGCCATTAGTTGGTAAGGAAGATACATTATTGGCAAGAGATTCTTCTGATCTACATGGACCTATTGACATGGAGCGCATGGAAGAATAGGAACTCATGAAAATTTTAGTGTTAGCCCATGCAAAGGTTAAAGAAAATGCATTGAATAAAAGAGAGTAACGTAACATATTACTTTCTAAGTCAGTTGGTGTGCTTGGGAAGATTATGCCAAAATTTTAGGTAAATAAAGGTACCCCTATTTATGATTAGCTAGAGGACCGGCTTCTGAATAACCTTGATACACAGTTTGAGTCTTTAGAGAAGGCAACAGAGGATAAGGTATAAAAGGATTTCATTTATAAAAGAGTTCATCATTTATGTTCATTGATTACAAAAGATAAGATATCATTAGATACTAGAATAAATAAGTTGAAGGTAGCTATTCAGGAATTAATATTACGATAATGCGCATCAATCCATTTTAAAATATTGTTGGCATTAATAAGATCTTGAGGGAAAGAAAAGAATTAATATAAGACAAAGGAAATAAATTTGATCCTTCAAGGGGATTTGCTTCCGATCATATGAAGGAAGTAGTGAAAATTAATGATAAAATCATATGTTGAGAAGAAGAGAGGAAGAGGATGTTAGGAAGGTTTTCTAACTTAAAGAGTCTTATAACTCCTAAGATAGAGCTTCTACAGAGAAGTCTTGAAGAAGCAGAGAAGACAAGTATAGCACCACCCCCACTTGATATTCTTTATGTCTAGGAATCAACTTTTGTAATCTGTTGGAAGATTTAGATCTGAGATAGTTTGAGAAAGACATGGAATGCAGATCTAGTAGCCTTGAAGGATAATTTCTCAGATATATTCAAATTTTGTATGTATGTAGACAATATAGGAGTTTTGGTAGATAAGTTTTGGCTTTTTGGCCCTGCCTTTTCCATCGATGTCAAAGGGGGAGAGATATAGTGAAAAATTTATATAAACCTAAGAGAGGAGAGATATATATCTTAGAGGGATTATAGTTTTTGGGAGAGTTTTTGAGACTTGACATTTTGACTGGACACTTAGTCATTTTCACTAAGTGTTTCCATAAGTTCCAAAGGGGGAGATTGTTGGCAAGAAACAACTAATAATGCATGATATGTTGTCATTGATGGAAATGATACACTTTACTCTTGGCCACCCATCAAATATTTTGTCTACCAATTTTTTTGGTTATAAAAAGAAGTTAAGTATGAAGATCAATGTAGTATACATGTTTAGATATTGAGTTAGTATAAATAGAGGTCAATGTATTATATGATGTAAAGGTAAAGATTGTAAGTGGACATCATGATATGTCTAATATTACGATCACATTTTCTTGTGATGTAGTATGTTGGAGATATGATACTCTGCATACCAGGCAGATAGAGAATTATATTATGTAGAGTTATTAGTACATTAGATCGATCACTGATCTTATCACATTGATGATTCGATCGGTTTGATGGTGACGATTGATGGAGCTGACAGTATACTATAATTTTTATCTGTAGGAGAGGTTAGCATAGAGATTTAACCATTATATGATCTTTACTTTGAAGTTACCTATTGGAGCCGAATGAGTTAATATTTTGGGTTTTTTATCAAGTATATAAGATCGAGTTTTGGATGCGATGAAAGTGTGGCATGATATGAAAGATGAATGATGTGATATTGATGCAAAGATTGATAGAATATATTATCAGCTAGTGATATTAATTGGATCTTCATTGGAATCGTATTGGCATAGTTGATGATGTTTATTAGTTTAGTTTTGGGATAGTAAGTCTTATCCATAATTTTATTGTAATTAATTAGTGAACCTGGCTGAGGGTCAGATTGTTGTTTTGTATTGAGTTGTAATCCTGAATGCATGTGCATTCCCTTTATATGTACTTACGCCTTTAACAGGGTACTTATTGCTTCAGTAGTGAGATATATTGTGGGTACCATCCCCACTGGGATTTCACCTTAGGTTTTCCTTGAAAATAAATCACTGTGTTATGATGTTGTGCATGTTTATCTTATTATGTTTACTTTCAGTTATTTGTTCTATTAAGATTTCTTGTTGGATTAAGAAAGTTAAGAATACTATTGCACCAATTCACCCCTCTCTCTCGGTGCTTCCTAAGTCTAACATAAACATGATCAAGAACTTTAGGGTCACCTGAACTCTATGTTGGTAAGTTTTAAACATTAGGGTTGGTCCTTAGCTAGCTAGGAGTATAGGATAGAACCCTAGTGAATATCTCCTGTCAATCATCATATTATCCTTAACCTTATCTTTAAGACTTGTGTCTAGGTTGTGTATCAAGGACACCCTAACACCTTTCTCATTGAATATTCTTAACCTCTTTATTCATTGTTATAAATGTGTTTTATAATTAAACTCACTTGTAATTATATATATAGTGTGTGTGTATATATATATACATATATAGAGTGTGTATAATTTATATATATATATATATATGTAATTATATTTATGTATAAAGTTTAAGTCCACCAACTGTCTAGCAAAACAAAAAACCCCAAAATAGTGGTCCACCGAACACGTGCATAAGGGGGAGAAGGGAAAATACACAATGAAGTCCACACTCTTAAGAAACAAATACCAAACAACCCCCAAAAACACAACACTCCAAGACCACCAGCCACCTGCAACAAAGGACTTCAACACCACAGAGAAAGGATCCTAAAACATAACAAAAAAATTTTAACAGGTTGAAATCAACAATGCTCACTCCCTTATAAACAATGAAGGATTGACAAATTACATTGTAGGAGTCATTATATAAAAAAATTAATATATGATTTTTTTTATAATATATATTTATTATAAACATGAAGTAGTGCTTTCAATATGCCTTTCACACATTTAACATGTAAGATGGATGGACGTCATGTGATATAAGATGATGCATTGACAAAGGGCGGGTCAAATTACAATGATGTATGAGAATTTCAGCATGGAAGCAATGGCTCACACTTCAACCTCTCTTCTCTTTCCACATGGTTTTCATTAGTCTTGCCTATAATTTTCATGCTTTCCTAACTAACGGTTTCATTGCATTTTCACTTTCAATATGCCTTCCATTGTTCCACACATTTAGCGTAAATCAAATCAAAATGTTATTGTCATTGCTTTCTTAGCCTCATCGCTCATTGCCTGGATACTGTAACTGAGGTGGTAACAATAGTTAATTATCTCATAGTCTTGGGGAAGGATGTTACCCCTTGTCTTATCTACCTTTGGACTAAACATTTGGACCTTGTGAGTTCCTGAATCATCTCTAATGACTTTGGCTAACCTCCTTGTAGGTTGACTTTCCTTCTCTTCCTCAAGATTTTTCACAATGTCTTCAATAATATCAATTGGTTATGGATCTGCAATCTCATTACCATGCAATATTTCTCTCAACCATTCAAGTGTTGTGCATTCTCCCAATTCAATATTACACTCTCTCATATTTTTCTCTTTAGTTGGAATGATAGATATATCTTCACTTGGGGCTTCATTTGGAGGAGAGATTTCACCTTCCTCGAGAGAGTCCTCAACATCTATCAACTCTTCTTCATTTTTTGTTTTATGAAGGGATATTTCCTTCTATCTGAGTTGGAATTAAGGGAGAGTATCCTTAAGAGCTTTGGCTAATATTGTCCTTTGATTCAGAGGTAACTTCTTGATTCACTTATTTTTCCTTTGGTGGAATAGTCTTCCCTTTCTTTGAAGTGAAACTTTCCTTGGATGGAGGAGCATTTTGTTTTTTCTTCTTGGCTTGTGTCTCTTGAATCCTAATCCCTTTATCCCTTGAATTTTAATTAGGCAGGGCTTTTCCAATGTTCTCTTTTTGTTGAATTCACCTGGTTTCCTTTCACTTGATGCTAAAAATTGCTTAAATGATTCTTCTTCAACCTCCTCTACCTCCATCTTTTTGTATGTTAGTTGGATTCGTCTTCTTACCAAACTTGTCATCTTCCCGTGTAGCCATTCTTGAGTGTAAACAAAAACTAGAATCATCAATACCTCTAGGTTGATATCCTTATCATCATGCCAGTTGATGACTTCTAATTCTTGATTTGTAGCTATCCCAAAATTGCTTCTTGTGATGTTATCTTCCTCCTCCAATTGATTAGGAACTTGGATTTGCCTCCACTTATACTTTCTAATCACATCCAATTTTAGCCTTGAGAACATCCTCTTTCTAATCTCCAAATCATCTTTTGCATCTTCCCAATATTCTTCTATGTGTGGAATGTGAAGGTACCTATCCCCATATGCTCTCTTTTTCTACTACCTCAGTTGCTACTTGGGATGGGAAAGCCTCGCTTCCAAGATTGATATAGAATCAACCCATGGATTGTGTTTGTGCTTTTGAATCTTATCATAGACAAATACTTGCCTTACCACTTTCATGATCATCATCTTGTTGGTAGGATATCTTGGGGAATTTCCTAGGACAACAAGTACTTCCCAACATTCGAATGTATGTAAACTTGGGATATTGTATGTACCATGACCCATGCTTCTTGATTAGATTCTTATATTTTTATGACAATCTTACATGTGGATCCTCCTGCAGCCCTCTTACAACTCTCATGGAAAATGCGTCATTTACAATCATGATATGCTTCTTATTATGAAGGTGCAACTATGGGTAGAACTTATGTACAAGGAATTGTTCCGCTAGAGTTCCACAATGTCCCAAGATAGTCAATCCTAGAAAATTGAATACCATGGATAACATGTAGACCAAATAGGATATCATGTAGAATGCCTTCATGTTCTTTATCATCCTCAATTAGAGATTAAGATTATCACTTATTATCTTAGCCCATTCAAACATCACTTCTCATATAGATATCTTGTCCTTAAAGTAGAACATTTAAGATTCAAAAATAGATCCTTGTGTCTCTCCCATGACACTGCTCAATATGATGATGAGGTCGCCAAGTAAAAGCACAATAAGTTGTCACCCTTTTACAAAGGAAAAGGTTAAAAACACCAAAACTATAAAACTTCAAGGGCATAAAAGTCACATTTTTGTTGAGAATTTGAGGATGATGTAAACTGATGAAATGCATGAAATAGGATGAATTTTATGCTTATAATTTTTTTTTAAAAATTGAACAAAAATTAATATATTTTTTGAAATTTTTAGGTCTAC
This sequence comes from Thuja plicata, assembly GCA_018584345.1. NCBI lineage: Eukaryota > Viridiplantae > Streptophyta > Pinopsida > Cupressales > Cupressaceae > Thuja > Thuja plicata. The sequence continues at coordinate 887,903 of MU227692.1, forward strand.
TTTTTGTTTCCTAAAAAATACTGCAAATCAGGGGGTTTCCTTCCTGCCAAATCATTATAAGTAAAACATCATTTTTCCCTCCAATTCCAAAATATATTTTAGATGACATGTATAGCTAGTGCAAAAAAAAAGAAGTGGTTTTGATCTATAGTTTTCCCGTTATAAATATTCAAAGTCGAACTTATTTGAAATCAATAGTTTTTGTCTCCCGCCACTTTTCCCTTATCAAAACTATACTAAAAACCAAATAAATTACACATTTTTGAAGATGACTCTCTTCTCTAGTGTTGTATATGATTTTGAAAATTTTCTGAATTGATTTAGCATTTTTTTATATTTTTCAAATCAATGACTTCTCAAAACTTAATATACCTACATGTAGTTTTTAGCAAATTTGTTCGACATTTTGTAACATAAACAGTATAAAATTTATATGTCCAGAATCATGGTTTTGAGATATAGAAAAGGGTACTTTTACTTTTTTTACAGTTTCTAATTAAGTAGAGAACGAAACAATAGAAGTGCAAGCTTCTAGTTTTTTGATGTTTTGGGGGGTTTGGCTGCCAACATGGCATGCCACCTAGGCAGACTCGGCCGAGTCCTACTAGGCTGAGTCCCCTTAGGGGTTGGCTCCGTCATGAGTGGTTGTGTGGATGACCCACCCTTTCAATGAAAATGGTATATGTATGTTTTTTTTTTAAATAAATTATATAATTGCAAATTTTATTCCTTATTTAAGAATATAAGGGATTTTTGAGGCTAGGAGGCATTTTTTTGGGGAAGCAAAAAAGGCATTTTTATTTCCTAAGGAGTGTGAAGGCAATTTTTTAAGTCAAGAACGTTTAAAGAAAAAAAAAATTCTTTCTTCTATTTGAGCAATGGGAAATAAAAGGCCTAGAATAAGGAAATATGATCATAGAAGGGATGACAAAATGAAAGGTCATACAAAAATTATTGAAGAACAACCAATCGATGTTGAAGAAGAACCTATCGATGTTGAATAAGGTGCAAGTCAAGTAGGGGAGGATATTGGTAGTAGTCAAGGTATACATATTTATCCTACAATGCAAAATTTGATGGAGATGAATGAGGAATCGCTTATCAGTCAAATTGCACAAGAGCACCTGGTACTTGAAATCACTACTAAATTGCATCTCAAAAACACGTGGAAGGAATATTTTGAGGATAAATCTTTGGTGGGAAAAGCACAATCATTTGAAAGTTATTCAGGAAAAGAGAAATGACTCCAGTTTTGGATTTGTTGGGTGTTGATAATAGGAAACATGTAGGAGGTCAAGTAAAAGAAACAATAATTTAAAATTTACAAGATGCATTGAATGTTGTTAAAATGATAGATAGAGGACCTAATTCAAATGCTGCTCAAAGAGAATTGATGACTATGATTTCCAGTAAGAGATTGACACACAAAAATCAAGTTTGAGCAATTTATGATTTACTCAAGGTATCTCTAAGAACTGTTCAGAGATATATTAGGAAGAGAAATATGTTGGATATGTACATTGAAAAGAATTGGGTACATATTTGTAGAGATACTCAAAAAGATATAATTTTTGAAGATGTAAGAAGATGGGTCATTGAATTTTGGACCAACCACTCTCATGTTTCTCCCAATAGAAGGGACATTATACAGATGAAAGATGAAGAGATCGGTATGAAGATTTCACATCCAAAACATTTTGTCGATACTACACAAAGTTAATTGTTTGAAGCATTCAAACAAGAATTTTCAGATGTGAAGATAGGTCAGAGAATGTTTGAGATGTTGCGCGCTTGCTTCATACTCATAAATAAGGTTCATGAAACATGTTGTTGAAATAATGTGGAGTTTCACCTATACTTGCATTCATATAAAAAGGTTATGAAAATACTTAATCTAGATATGGTCCCTGGAAGTAAAATAGAATTTGTGAAGTTCATTCTATGTGTTAAATCATAAGACTTGGATAAATTCAATGTCCAGTGTATAAAAAATGAATGAAATGATTGTGAAAATTTACATAAATTTCCTTTACAATTTGATTTATGTTACAACACCAGTCCAGTGGAAGAGATTTGAATATGAGAGATACCAAATGAATACATGACAAGAATAAAAAATATTGCATTGAAGGAAAGTGAATTATCGTACCTCTAGTTCATGGAAAGATTTTGATCTATGATTTATCCATATATACAACATTGTCATGGTGCACAATGGAAAGCTAAATAGTTTTGTAATTCCAAAAATTGTTTCCCACCTGGTTGTATTCTTTCAGTTGTAGATTTTGCGGAAAACTATACATTTTCCCCTCAATCAGAGCTTCAAAGTCAATATTATCATTCTGAGAAAGTTTCAATATTTGTGCATGTGACCTATAGACATGCACAATTCAATTTGGATGAGATAGAAATTATAGATCAAAATAAACACATTATCATTAAGGAGACTCATTTCTATATCATCGATGATAGGGTTCATGATATGAGCTATGTGGCTCATTGTTTTGGCATGCTTTTTGACAATCTTGTGAATCATGGGATAAATGCTTCACAAAACTAGATCTGCTCTCATGGGTGTGTGGGTAAGTACATTATTTTCTTTTAGTCTTTCAATTCTATTAGATAAATTATATAAGTTTTATTTTTTACATGATTATTTATATATATATTTAAGTTAAATGTTCATGTGTGTGTACATGTCTATAACTTTAAACTATAGGTCAATTTAAGTCTGCAAAAGCCTTTAATTGGTTAGCCATTCAACATGCTAGACACAATGTAAAGTTTCTTTGGAACTTCTTTGAAAGTGGACATGGAAAAGGAGAGCATGATGGAGCAGGAGCATGTGTGAAGTGTGCATTCTGACAACGTGAACTTAAAGGTACATACATTTGATATTCAACTTTTTTGTAGTATAGTGTGTACACATTCTTTAATCTTCATTTTCTAGAAATAAATTAATTATACTAAATTGTTATATATCTTGGAAACATGATAGAGAATGCAAAGAAAATTGTTGAATGGTGTCAAAATCATTTCGCTTCTCGAGACACAATTACAACAAACGGTACTTTTGGGAAGTGATAGGTATTTAAAACTTTCATTTTTCAAACTCAAGTTCTAAAAATTAAATTATAGGCCACATGTGTTCAAGTTGAGTCTATATATAGCATGTACATGAATTTCAAAATTTTCATAATTGAACTGAGATCTGACTAATTTATTTAAATTTTCTAATTTGTCCAGATATTAATCGATCCAATCCTTACAATTGTCTATCAATTGTTGGTGTTATAAGTTTACATCAAGTGATGACTACAACACAACACAAGCCTCCACTTATTCAACTAAGAGATAAATCATGCTTTTGTGAAGATTGTGTTAACAACAACACAATGAGTCAATGTGTTAATATTGCAAATGGATATGTTTCACAATGGGATCATAAAGAGTTAATCTAAATGCCTCCTTATGAAGATGATTAAAAATGACATAGACACTAGTGATCCTATATATTCAGCTGATTTTGAATGTGTTTCTGATTTAGTTGTTATACGTGCGTGCTAACATACATGTACACATATATGTTTTTTTACTTACTTTTTATATATAATTTATTAGGTTTACTTGAGTGGTGGTCAAATTGTAGTAGTCCAAACTTAAAGTTTTGTTATTAATTTAAATGCACGATTCTTTTTTACATTTTAAGGTAATATTGTTGCTATGGTTGCGGATCTTGAGAATGCAAAAGGTGTAGATTATTATCTACTAAGATGAACCAAAGACAAAAATACAAGTTGCCACAAGAAATTATTGATGGTGATGGACGATAATATCCAACTGGTTCAGTTGTTATTGAAGGCACGTATTATCAACAAGTTAAGATCGACGAAAATGGAGTTCAATTTATTGAATAAATGCCTGGACAAAGAGTTCAACAGTATAGTCACTTGGTTATAGTGAAAAAGTTGTAGTTTGAGATTGTGCCAAAATAAGGACGTGGAAACCAAACGTGGAAGTTGACTATTGAAGAACATGAAATTTTTTTGGAGATAATAAAGGATAGAGAGGATCTAGACTACATGTATCAGGAGCTAACTTAGGATTTTAATGTGTTTTCATAGATCTAGCTCGAGCGTACTTAAATCATATTTGAAGTAGACTATAAATTATTTGAAATACATGATTGAACCTGGATATATATACATATTGGGTCATATTAGGGCTTAAGGGGTGATAATAGGGCTTAAGGGTACATAATAGGGCTTAAGGGGTCATATTAGGTTGATTAATAAATTGATTAGATTGTTCAATTAGATTGAATAAATATTGATTAGGTTATATTACATTGGTACTTTAGATTGATTTCAAAAATTGTTTAGATTGATTAAATTAAATCGATTAGGTATGTTGATTAGATTGAATTTATATTGATTAGGTTTTGAATTTTAATTGATTAGACCTTTCAATACTTTTTTCAATTGATTAGATTAGATTGATTTTAGATCGATTAAGGTTGTTTAAATTGATTAGATTGTTCAATTAGATTGATTAGGTTTCAAATTATTTTCAAGTTCTTTACATTATATTAGATTGATGGTTTGGTTTTCTTTATTAAAGTTTCTAGATCAAGATACTTTGTTTAATATTACAAGCATAATTTTTCTAAATTATCTATTGAATTTAGAAATTGATTAGATTGATTAGGTTTCAAATAATTGATCTACATTAAATAAATTATATTGATACTTTGGTACAATCAAGTTTAGATTGATCAAGATCTACTTTGTAATTTATAATTATCTATATACAATTAAATGTAATTAGGTTTCAATTAATTGATCTAGGTATTTTTAAATTCATATTAGATTTCAATTAAATTGAAATCAGACTTAAATGTATAGATAAACATATGTCTACATGTGCACACATTTATTTTTAGTTCAAATATCTATATATCTAGAAAAAAATGTATAGACTACTGTTAAGGGATATAAGATCTTGTGGTAGAGTAATTTGTAATTTTATTATCTGATTTATTCATTTATGCAAGGGTACTTGATATCTCTTCTTATTCCTATACAAGATTATGACTAACATTTCTTTCTCTGATATATTTCTGTAGGTCTTAACTGTTATTCACAATGTTTATATTGTGATCAATGAATAATGAAGATCAAAGTAATATTGTATATGAGAATCCTTAAATGAGTCATTGGTGATTGTAGATGCAATGGATAATAATATGATTTTATTTGATACATTCTCCATGCTCTTCGAATCAATATAAATATGAGATGATAAGTCATGTCACCGTAGAGACATGACTCTACATGGCATGTGCCATGTAGGGTCATGTCCCTCCATGGACATGCCAGTTCATAACTAATTATTTTTATAGTTAATGCCCAATTCAAATCAAGGCAATATAATACATGTTTGATAGTCTCAATTTGGGTGCAATATATAGTATGCAAGCCCGATTATGATACTTGATCATTCATAGTTATATAATGATTGTTATCAATTTGGCCAATAAGAAATTCAATTTATGACAGTAGTCATGAAATCGCATAGTATCAAATACTTGTCAATATGATTTTATTACAGTTTATATGGAGCCCGATTATCACAGGTTATTATGGAGATCATATTCTAATCAGATTGTATATATATCTGATCTCAGTAATCACATCACATTAAGCTTATATGTATGTATGTATATGTATATATATTATAGACACCTAAATCTGATTAACATATCTAATCACATTTAGTACCTTCTAGGACATTATCAACTAAGCAATCAGTCATTACCTAATTGATCTATGTTATCCTACTATCCTAATTAATTCATCTAATTAAGCTATAGTCAGATTAATTATTGAATGACAACCAATGGCCTAATAACTAATTAAACCCCCTTTTCTCCTATAAAGTTGAATCATAGATCAACAGATAAAACTAGAGATAGAGAATACTGAGGCTAAACCCCAACAAAAGATTTGTGTCTCGATATGCATGCAAGACATCTATAGTTTGTCTCGATCCACGTATTGCAAAAAAAATTGCCACGAATTTGATTTTGGGTGGGCATAGGCAAGTTTATAGTAATTTTTAATGGTAATGACTATCTTGACGCAATGGTGAGGTCAGATTTGTTCCAAGATTCTCCTCAAAATTGCAAGCTTACAAACTCATAAAAACTCAAGAAAAACCATTATATTAGTGAAAAATGACCCATGAAGTTGGTCCCATCGGGCATGCCAGAATGTGAGCTATGAAAATTAGTTATAAAAGGAGAAAAATAAAAACTTAAAACACTCAATAACTAAAAGACCAACACTACATACATGATAAGACATTAAAAAAACTTTAAAATCATATAAATCCTAAGGAGTGCAAACCTCCTATAAGACTAATCAAGCTCCATTTATTCTTTAGATTTGTCCATTGTTGTGGATGTATGCTCAACAGACTTGTTTCAAGCTTCAAGGTTAGATGTATTTATCTCTTCAAAAATGCATTATAATTATGCATAAAAGATGGGATAATTTGTGAAGGGAAGGGGCTCCTTATATAGGAAAGTGGAGAGAAAATGGAGGGTTCATATGCAAACCTAAAGAGTGGCTACAATACATTTGGGAGAGAACACAAGGATTGTGCTTCTCCAAATGCCTCTCATTGTGACAAGTGTCACAAAGAGAGAGGGTGTGAGAGGATGAGGAATGTGACCATTTAGGGAAATGTGCAAGGGGATGGGAGAAGACTTTGGGGATGGAGTGTGTAAGAAGACTATAAGAAGCCTTAAAGGGCATTTAAGATGGCATTAATAAGGCATGGGTGGGAATTTATGAGAGAGCTTGAGAAGTTTGACTTTGGGATTGGGGTTGAATTCCTAATCCTTGGATTAGGAATATTGCAAGCTTAGGAGGAGATTAGGATTAGGGTTAGACATTGAGAGGGGTGATTAAGGAGATGGTGATGTGAGGAGAGAGAATGAGTGGAGGCATTAATTATTATTTTTGGATCAATTAGCTAATGAAGAAGGGTTAGCATGGGTGAAGGGGTTGGGTTGAGTTAGAACTCAGGGTTAGGTGGTTAGATTTAATAAATTTGAATATTTAATTCACAAGTGGAGGGAAAATAGATAATATGAATTAAGCTAAAATGAATAGATATTATTGCATTACTAAATCTGCACCAACCCCATGTCCTTGCCACCAAGCACAAGCTCTAACAACCCAAGCGCTTTGCTTTATCTATTAACCTTCGCACTTCGTATAAAAACTACTATCAATTTACTCCTTAGGCACATGTGGAAATAAATCCCCAGCAACACCCCAGATTCCCTCAACCCTCCACCATTCTACCTCTCTACCCCCACCTCTCTCTGCCTGCCTCTACTCCTCCCTCTACCCCACACCACCCAGCCCA
>MU227692.1:895438-906047 GCA_018584345.1 Thuja plicata
TACGCTCACATTCAAACCCTCCCTCCTCTCACCACTTCACATCCCTTCTCTAAGATCCCTCCTCTGCCTACACAAACCCCCGCGCTACCCTATGTGCAGCCACTCCACCCCTCTTTGCTTTTCTCTTCCCTTCCCTTCCTCCTCCTCCCGCTCGCCTCCCATATGCTTTTCTTCCCTTGCCACCTTTTGTCGCTCCACTCCACAACACCACCCTCGCACTCTACCCAAACTCTCTACCAACCCGCACAACACCACCTACACTCCACCACCACCCAATCCTGCCACCTCCGCTCATCCCCTGACCATCTCATCTGCTACATGGACAAATTTGTTATGCTAAAATTGATGACCATCCCATCATCATTGTACATGGTTTTTCACTTTCCATGATGGCCACGAAGCCATCAAAATTAATCTCATAGAGTGTTGACATAATCAGGGACTTGAAATATTTTTCCCTTTCAAATCCATAAGGAGGCACTCTCATGAAAATGCTCATAACTTTTGCATATGAGCTCTGTTTTTGACAATTCAAAAATCCTCAGAAAGATGACTTAGAGGCCTTTTCAGATTTGCAAACCACTTCATCAGAATTCTAATAAAAAATAAGGTGCACTATTTCAAATTCACCCCTTCTTTTGCACACTAATCTAATCAAATCAAACACAACTCTTGAATGTCCTTAAGAAAATCAAACAATTCAAGCAAAATCAATCTCAAATGCATAAGGAAATCAACACTTTGTTTTAGGTTTTGAAATCAGACACACAATCTAACATCTTGGATCTAAAACTGAACAAGCAATCGAACATCTCGTTTTAATGCTTAAAATTGAACAATCTATCGAGCATCTCATTTTGGGCTTTAAAACTGAACAATCTATCAAACATCTCATTTTGGGCTTTAAATATGAACAAGCAATCAACAATATCATTTTGGATCTTAAAATTGAACAATCAAACGAACACAATCTTGAATGTGATAAAGGCAAAATTGAACAACAACTCTCAAAAACACTTCATTTTGGGTTTGAAAACTAAACAAGGCAATCAAACACATTTCAAATTTGGGTTTAAAATAGAACAATCAAAATGAACTCAATCTTAAATACATAAATAAAATTGAAAAAAAGGCAAAGTACACTTCGCTTTGGTGCTCATAAAACAAACAAACTTGCGAGTTCATTTCTTTCTTAGATCAAAACAAACATTGCCTAACTTATCAAGGAATTAATCACATATTTTATGTCTTTGCTGCACTTGCACAAACCTTTTTAGAGCACAACCTCACTTCATGCACTATCCTCTCCCATTGGCTTTTGTGGTCATTGGTGCAAGAGAAAGATGATTGTGACTATTTTAACTTTTCAATCTTCTTAGAGGGGCCTGTCCAGAAGAATCATGAGTCCTTCTAGAGAATGACCCCAAACCAGTAAATCCTTCGGTCGATATAGAAATAAGGCATGGACCAAAGGTCTGTATTACATCCATTCAAGCTCAATAAAATCATGTTCGATGGTGATCCATACTGGGTGAACTCCCCAGCATACTACTATGGTCAAACTAGGCTCTTAATTGAGTTACATCATACAAACCAATTGTGGGGACACCACGAAATCACTAGCAACTGATAAAATAGAAACCTACCTATTTCACCTCTGTAAGCTTGATAATTGACTATACAAGGAAGATAGTAACTTCCCCAAGAAACTTGCACATTCATGCCACCTTGAGCGTTTGGAGTCGGATAATACGACATCATGACTGGACCCGTGTGCTTGGTGATGGTCATATTCTAATTAGCTCTTGTGTGTGTGCCTACGTATGCAAGTAAAGTATTTGAAGCTAACCAAATCCTTAGGTATAATTGCTTGTGTGTGCATGCAACGTTACAAACCTTGTGAAAAAACAACTTTTGAACACACACAAATCCAAAGGTCCTGAAGTCCTTTTGCCAAAGAGATCAACATTTGTATGCTTCTTGCAAGGTTTCTTTGCCTCTTGGAAAATTGTTTTCTCAAAATTCCTAAGATCATCATTTGTTCCAAAAAGCATCCAAGACATACTTGCCATAGTTACTGCCTCATCCTAAAGCATCTTTCAAACTGAGCTCGTGTCCAATTGCATCAAGCATAAGAAAGTGAAGAATCATTTGCCTCCCAAATATAGAGAACAAAAGAACAAAACCCAAGAGGCCAAGAAATATCAGCATATCATTGAATCCATTGAGGTAGAAAATCATAAGCATAGAGAATATGAGAAGGTCCTTTACAATTGCAAGATTGTCCATTTCCAAAGAAGATACCATCTGAACATGACCTTCATCGCATATGAGCAATATGACTAGCTGCATCATCAACCATTCCTCCTCTTCTTAGATCACATTGCATGCATTTTAGGACATCCTTAGTCATCATCCTTAGTCATCATCCTTAGAAGAACATCACATACACCTAAGAATAATGTTAGGGATTTTTCTTGTATAAACCACAGTGCTTGAAATGACTACTTGAACACCTTGCTTTCTAATACTGATTCAGAGACAAGAAAAGCCTAATTGCTAAGGACTGGATAAGATCCTTCTTCATTTTTGAGCTCCACATATACTCAGGCAGGTTTTACCTCTTATGATTGCTGTTTACACAGTATGTATTAATGTGGACACTGATTTGATATGTATCTTTGTTAAACCAACTAATAAATCACCTCGCAAATGACCAAGCATAATCAAATGCAAGATTTAACCATAAAAACCATGGTTGTAAATATAACAAGAATCAGTGATATAAGGACTTTCATCCTTCTTCCTTTTGATGTAGGAGGGATAACCTAAGGATTCACTCTCCAAGGAATCACTAAAGTGTACATTGTCCTGCTGACAAGAGTCCTTAACAAGTTCAGTTTGTTTGTTCTTAGTAACAAAGTATTTTGATTTAATTGGTTTTGATATCTTGGAATATCTTAGACAAATATATATTATCAGACTATTTTCTAGACCAGTGCCTATCCTTTGGGCTATAGAGTCAAAATAAGCTAAGATCTCATAGAAACAAAATATAGTAAACTTCCTTACAGCTTACATGCAATTAAGATAAATTGCCTTACAAGTTATCTTGTCACCTCAAAACTATTGCATCAAATCCTTAAACAAAGCAGTATGTTCCTTGAAACTACTTACAAAACTTAGTTCTTTCCTTAAAAGAAACTTGCAAGTAATTAGATAGTTACCTAATAACCAGAATGTTTCAGAATACCTTGTAAAATTAACATAGAAGAGCATACACAAAGAATAAAGAGACAACAATGGAGAAGAGTAAAATTGCACCGTATATTATTTATATGATCCAGCTTTCCATACATGAAAGATTATACAACTTCAAAAGATAGACAAAAACCCAGAAGATCTGAATTCTGTAATATATTATCTCCTTTTCCAAAATGTTCCAACATCAAAGACCCTTTACAATTACAACTCTTTTGCTATATATAGGTTTTTGACCATCTTGGAATCCATTAAGGATGCAACAAGCTTCAGATGGTCACAGAAAACCTAACCCTAAAGTTACAAGAGAGATAAAAGAAAGAGAGAAGAAGCGGTGAAAGGACATAGTCAAAAAGATATAAACAGATATTTCTTGTCCTTCTCCCAATCTGGTGACTGCAATCAGATTTGTAGATGATAGCTGGTAGTATTTATGTTAAGTCTGGGTAGCTGTGCTTGCCTACTCACCTACATGCTCCTTGTGTAATAACTGTCCCTCTTGTCTGAAATGACTGTAAATGGATCTATTTCAAAACCTTATGTTTCTTCAGTTTTGTATGGAAGAGTTTTGACCTATTGGCTGGGAACAGTCATTTCCTGCATAATTTAAAACATAAATCAAAACTCCTCCAATTCCACGTGAGTGCCACTTCTAAAATGATGATCTCATCCATATGCTAGGCTGTCTCACATCCCTGCGTGGGCCTCCAATTTCATTGTGCTGGACTTCTCTGTGCATGGATTCCTCTATTTCACCTTCGGCGAGTGAGCGATGACCAAATTCTAAGCCTCATTTCATGTCTGTCGCATACTCGCCATCCTTTTATGCTTTGCTTTTGGGTTCACGCAAGTGAGCGATGTTTCCTTCACCTTTAACCTGTCACACGCTTGCGAGCTAACATTTCATTTTACCTGAGTCTTGGCGACTGAGTGACTATGCATCTTTTCTTTCATTTATTCCATCATCGCATACTCGCTAGCTGTTTAATCTGCAACTTTTGGATTTGGGCGACTGAGCGACATTCATTCCTTTACTGCATACTTTGTCTGGTCACATACTCGCGCCACTTAATTTTTAGTTTTCATCCTATGCACGAGTGAGCGATGGCATCTGTTCTTTTCTCGGTCGCCAACTCGCGAGCTTAAAATTTTCACTTCATTATTGATTGCGAGTGCGTGACAGTGTCTTTTCTTTCTTTAGTCACCCACTCGTGAGCTCTTTTCCTTCCATCTTTGTTGATCGGCGACTGAGCGATGTCTTTCCTTTTTTAACTCGTCGCACCCTCACGAGTTGATTTCTGATCACCTCAAAGCATCAGTCAGTGAGCGAGGCATTGAATGATTTCCTTTATCGCTCAGTCACAGACTGCTATGGATCTTGAAAATGACTTGTGTGACTGAGCGATGAATCTTCACTTTTGTATTTCATGCCTTCGTCGCGCACTCGCACTGCAAAATACAACCAGGTTAAAACCTAAGCGAGTGAGCGACCTACAGGACAAGACCTCGTCGCGCACTCGTGCAACTTATGACATTAACATAAAATAGTGAGCGGGTATGCGACCGCTTCAAATTTAAACAGGACTCGCTCAGTCGTGGAGCATGAGATAAACAGCCTAACATTACAGTGACTGCGTGACATACATAATTTTTTAACCCATCGTTGACTCGTGGACCTATAGCTTGATTTTCATAAGACATCACGATTGTGCGATTTACATTTCAAAACACTAAACCCGCTCACTCGCACAACTTAAAAAACTTGACATAAGCAGATCGTGATTGCGCGATTCTCTTTCACGGACAGCTCGTCGCGCACTCGCACAACTTAAAGACATATTAAAAAGACTGGTGCGACAGAGTGAGTAAAGAAAATCATGACTTAAAAAGGGATTTGACTTCTTTTGAGGGGCAAAGCATGGGATTTAAACAAAGAAAGCCCGGGAAAGAGCAAAAGACCAAGAAATTCAAATTTTACCAATGCAGTGCTAACAATGGCTCTAACTGAGGATGGTTAAATGCAAGTTTATACCAAGAACCATAGATCTCTGGAGTAGCAGACCATAACTTAAACTGAACAAAACCCTAAAAATAAAAGGGAAATATATACAGAACTTACAAACAAGGGGAAAGGAAAGGAACATATATTACAAACTTACTCATGCACTTTAAACCTTTACTCAAAGAAAGGCTTCAAGAACTTCCCATGCACAGGCAACTCAAAGAGATCACCTTCCATATTCTTCAACAAATATGAGTCTTTGCCAAATTTTTCTGCAATAATGAATGGTCCCAGCCACAAAGACTCAAACTTCTTATGCTTGCCTTTATCCTTTGCCCTTGCATTCCATTGGAGAACTAAATCATCAATCTGGAACTTTCTCTCAGTAGCCCTCTTGTCAAAAAGATATTTCATTTTTTGCTGTAGTTTCACATTTTCTCTCTGACTATTTCTCCTCACTTCATCCAATTCATTCAGCTGCATCATTCTATTTTGCATACTGTCAGAGACATCTAAATGTTCCTCATGTATGAATTGGCAAATGGGCAACAAATTGTTAATAGGCAATCTCGCTTGTAAACCATACACCAACTGAAAAGGAGATTGGCGCGTTGCCTTCTTAAGTGTTATCTTATCAGCCCAAAGAGCTAATCTTAATTTTGTATGCCATGTCCTTTTGTTTTGTTCCAGAGTTCTCTTCAATATTTTCAATATGCTTTTATTGCTAGACTCAGCTTGTCCATTGGCCTGTGGATGATATGAGGATGAATATGATATTTTAATCCCATACTGCTGACAAAAACTTGTCATTTCCTCTGATCTGAAACTCATAGCATTGTCCATTATTAATTTACTAGGCACTCCAAATCTGGTCAAAATGTTTTCTAACACAAATTTAGTAACCACCTTACTAGTTGCTTTCCTTGTGGGGATAGCCTCAATCTATTTGGTAAAATAATCTGTGGCAACTAAAATCCAACTGTGTCCTGCACTAGACTTTTCTTGAAATTCACCAATAAAATCAATGCCCCATACAACAAAAGGAGCTTCAGTACTTACTGGGTTGAGTAACAAAGCACCTACAAATTTCAATTTATTGGAGAACCTCTGACATGGCTCACATTTCCTGACATGTATATAAGTATCCTTGAACAGAGTAGGCCAATAATATCCTGCCCTCAAAATCTTATGGGCAGTAGTCTTAGCAGAAAAGTGACCTCCACATTGTCCTTCATGCATTTCAATCAGGACTTTCTCAGCTTGATATTTGTCAAGGCATAGCAATAGAACACCATTATTATCTTTCCAAAATAAGTCTCCTTGAATCAAAACATATCTTTGAGCTTGCAGCTTCAAACTCCTCTTCTGATTATCAGACAAATAATCAGGACATTTAGCATTTTTGAGAAAGAAAAAAATATCAGTGTAATACGGCTGCCTCTCTATACTGGTAATGGCTTGGTCATGTGCATCTATTTGATTTGATTGCACTAGATCCAAGTTCTCCTCTATCATAAGTTTGGCCAAGCCTTGACCTCTTACCAGTTTGGTGATATTGATTTCCAGATTGAACTTTTGAATTCTTGTAATCCATTTGCATCTCTTACCAGTGACCTCTGACTGTGTGAGAATATCTTTCACTGCTGAATGTGGAACATAGGCCTGCACCTTGGCACACACCAAATAGGGCCTAAAAGACTTCACAGCCTTTACCAATGCATAGGCTTTCTTTTCCATTATTTCATAGTTAAGTTCTGCAGCCTGCAATGATTTACTATAAAAGGCTATGGGATGTTCAAATCCTTGCTCATCCTTTTGAAGCAAAATTACAGCAATTGTATGAAATGATGCAAATGAAAACAAGGAAAAAGGCTTAGTGTAATCTGGAGATTTCAACACTGGAGTTTCCTGCACTGCCTTCTTTATCCTTTCAAAAGCTTGTTGAGCCTCATCATTCCAAATAAACTTAGTATCCTTTTTCAACAACTTCACAATGGGCTTGACAATTTCAGCAAAATTGGCTACAAATCTTCTGACAAAGTTAATCTTTCCTAAGAAAKATTGTACACCTTTTAAGTTTYTTGGAGCAACTACTTTCTGAATTKMYTCYACCCTYTCARGRTCTATTCTTACYCCTTCYCTGGACACTATATGYCCAAGCAATTTTCCCTCTTTAACTRCAAARTGACAYTTCTTAGGGTTTAATGAAACACCATATTCTAATGCTYTATTAAAAATCCTACCCAAATGATCACAATGATCATTWKCCCTYTTAGAATATGCARTTAAGTCATCTTGGTAAACAACCATGAATAAATCAWTAAACTCCTTGAAAGCAACATCCATGGCTCTCTGAAAAGTWGCACCTGCATTTATCAAAYCAAAAGGCATTCTGATATAAACATATGTTCCCCWAGGAGTAGTAAATGCAGTSTTATATTGCTCTGACTCTTTGACTAGAACTTGGTTGTAWCCTRAAAAACCATCCATCATTGACAGTAATTCACAACCAGTCACCTTATGCAACATTGCTTCCATATTAGGCAGTRAATAATTATCTTTCAATGAAGCAATATTGAGATTTCTRAAATCAACACATAATCTGATGTCACCATTYTTCTTYCTAACTGGCACTAGATTTGATACCCATGTTGAATGTCTAATAGGTTGGATTATCCCAGCATCCTTGAGTTTCATCAATTCCTGCTGCATTTTAGGAGCCAACAAGGGGTTAATGGGCCTTTGTTTCTGTCTAAATGGCTTGACATCTAATTTCAGAGGAATTTCATGTTGGAAAAGGTCCTCTCTATATGCCTTCAAGTCCTCATATGACCAAGCAAAAACATGCTTGTATTTTCTCAGTAACTTGATCAGGTTTATCCTTACATGAGAGTCCAAACCTTTTCCTATATAAACTATTTGAGGACTATTTTTTGATCCTAAATTTACTTCTTCTAGATCCTCAACATTAGCATTACTTATCTTTGCTGAATCATTTTGTTTACTAACAAACAATGCTTCAAGTTCAACTAATCCCCTAGGAATCTGATTAGAACTCAATTGAACCACTTCACTTCCCAAGATGTAATCCTTCCCATTGTCTGATTCCAATAAGGAATTGCAGTCTATACTCTGGTTTTCATACTGATCTAAACATTGCATGAACCTTAGAATATCTTGATCATCTTGGAACACTTGCCAGTTGTATATGTTATCTGGGATAACTGGTCTTGTTTTAACTTCGAGTATTGATACTCCATGTAAGGTCAAATCATCATTCTTCAAAGCAACATTTGCTAGAAAATAAGCCATAATATTCTTTGACCTTTCTAACCAGGTTATATTAAAAGCATCAAACATCTCAAGTTGATCCCAAATAGCATGTTTGTACATTTTCAATCTGTCATTTTTTACAGCATATTTGGATCTGACTTGTGCTACCACTAACTCAGAGTCACCATAAACCTTTAAACATTTTATACCATGTTTGATAGCAATTTCAAGTCCTAAAAATAAGGCCTCATACTCTGTAGTATTATTAGTACACTAAAAAGCCATCATAAATGAGTATCTAAAAGTTGTACCTGATGGGGATATCAATAATACTCCTGCTCCTGATCCTTCTTTAGAGAAAGCACCATCAAAATACATTTTCCATATCCCATCTTCTTGTAAAATTAATTCCTTACTTAAAGAATCAGTTCCTTGATCTTGACAACAAAGTTCCTCTTTTTGCATTCTAAAATTTTCCATGTCCATGTCAATGCAACAGTTCACATGAGTATCCTCATATTTTTCTATCATGTGGGGAGTTCGGCTCTCTCTCAAAACACTGACGTTCTCTCCAGCAATATTGAAAGTAGCATATGACAAATCATTTTGTATACTTCCTCCCATTGAGGCACTCCATTTTCTTGATAATAACATGCCATAATGAGGTGGTATATTAACCACAAGAACATTCATAGTCATCACTACATCAGGGCAAAGTGCCAGTCTATAAGGCATGGCCTCAATGGTACCAATTACAGGGACTTCTCTGGAATCCATAGCTCTACACCTGCCATGGGGTGTATCAACTTTTAGGCCCATGGCTTTCATGATCTCAATTGGCATAACTGTATTAGAAGCTCCTGAATCAATCATACAATTCTTGAGCATTTTGTCATTGATTATTAATGAAAGAAAAAATGGGTCCACCACCTTTGGAGAAGAAGTTGCATTTAAGAATATTTGGCGAATCTCAGATGTTAACATCTCATCCTCATTTCCCTTGACAGGTGGCCTCTTAGATACATCCACTGGGTTTTGAACTTTCAGTATAGGTACACTATTTAATAATGACATCACCTTTTCC
This sequence comes from Thuja plicata, assembly GCA_018584345.1. Lineage (NCBI taxonomy): Eukaryota > Viridiplantae > Streptophyta > Pinopsida > Cupressales > Cupressaceae > Thuja > Thuja plicata. Next base: position 905,059 of record MU227692.1, read on the forward strand.
TTATGTTCCTTGATCCTCATCATTTCCAGAAATGGTACCTTAACTGTCATCTGAGACAAACATTGACCCATGTCAACCGGAGTATAGCAAATGTATGAGTGTTTTGACTTATCAATGATATCTTCATTATCTTCACTGTGTTTCTTTTGAAATGGCTCTTTCAACCTTTTATTTTCTGTCTTTGGAAGAGGGACAATTTTCTCTTGTCCCTTTTCATCTTGTATAGCATTTGGGTCTACAACTTTTGTAATGATCTTGACCTTATGCTTATTTATATTTTCTCTAGGTTCTTCTTTCTTCTGAACATACTGAGGGCCTGATTTATTTTTCTTTATGAAAACACCTGAGGGCTGGCTACTAGTTCCTCCTACCACCCTGTTTCTTAAGTGATAATTGCTTCTAGCTTTGCTTACCAAATTAGTAGTAATTCTAGCCTTCTCTTCATCTGAAGCTTTTCTTATGAGGGGAACTTATTGGCTATTTTGAGTGTAGCATCTAATATTATCATCAGTTTCATCCACTTCACTATCACATAAGATCTGTTGATGGTGATTTTCAACCCTCCTTTGTGAAACATAGGAATCATGATTTTCCTCTTCACTGTTTGAATCAGTATCATGGCATGAATAAGCGTTAGTCATACTATGATCACACTGTTCCCCTTCATCATTCTCTTTTTCCTCATTTGCTTTTAGATCCAAGGAAATGACACAAAAATCAGGATTATGAGGGGCATCACAAGCTTCACACCAAGTCTCCTCATTGCAGAAATGGACTAAATTTCTATGAAGGGGGTCTGGAGTCTTATTATCTATTCTTTCTTTCTTAGGTGCACCAACAGGCTTTCCATCCTTGAACTGATTTCCATATGGGTGATTTTGCATTCTATTCTGAGGATTGTAATTATTGTTGTAAAGAGGTTTATTGTTTTGAGGAGCTCTATATTCCTTGTACTCTGGTTCTTTCAGATTGCTCTTACTAAACCTGGG
>MU227692.1:906467-917755 GCA_018584345.1 Thuja plicata
CAACAAAGTCAATGAATTTTCTTAAATGTGTCTCACAAGAAATCACATTATTACCAGCAAACTTTGGGAGCTTTTCTCCTATGTCACCCACATCTTTAGGAAAGGCATTAGGGTATCCAGGGATACCCACAAAATCAAACTATTTGTACCTCTCATTATGCAGTGGTTTCCTTTGAAAACTATCATCTTCTTTAGCCATAGTAGCTTTTCCTCTAGAAGATGTATTATTCTCTGGTCCAGAAAAAGAAAACTTTGAAGACTGTAAAAAATCAATCTTTTTCTTCATTTCAATTGTAGCAGCTTCCATTTGGGCTTTTTCCAACATTTTTTCCATGGTTTCTTTTTCAATTCTTAGCTTTTCTAAATCAATTTCTAGTTTGGACATTTGTTCAACCATAGGCTTCTGAAATTTAGGCTCTTGCTCTCCATGTTCACCCATCTTTTGTTTACCCTTATTTATTTTCAAAATAGAATCTTTATGAGTGAATGGTATCTCTTTGTTTTTCTGAGGCTTTTCTATCTCTTTCTCAGTTTGGTGTTTTGGAAATCTTTTTCTATTGTTATCAAGAGCCTTATGATCATTCTTTTTCTTTCTTATTTCTCTTTCCTTTTTCATTTGTTGGACTAAGGCAAGCTGCTTTAAAATAAACTTCTCTTCATTGTCCAGCATGTCAGAAGGGTCATCTTCTGAATCTGAACTAGGTGTAGTAATCTCTTCTCTTTCATTTGAAGTAGAAGTGACTGTGGGAGTATCCAATACTCTTTCAGTAGCCTCCTCATAGTCTAAAGTATTTCCATAATGAGAGTGCTGAACAGTATTCCTATCATTTCTGATATTTGTTTCTTGACCTTTTACAGGGGTTTCATCCATATCAACTTGATTTTTCTTCTTTCTCCAAGGGGCTCCAACTCTTGAGGTCGATGGGATTCCTTCATTCAATACCCTTTCTGGGTCAGTTCTTACTCTTGACCTAGTATTCATTCTATAAGACATTTATTAATTTTGCACTAATCTTAGAAATTTTCCATTTAGAGTCGCCACCCAATAAATTGGGATGAATGAATAACTATCAAGGGTTAGTATGACAACAACAACTGGGATTTTGTAAAAAATTAGATTTTAACAGACCAGAGATTTCTGAATATTTCTTGAAAACTTTTAGAATCTCTATTCCCCAGTAGAGTCACCAATTTGTTAGGGATTTTTCTTGTATGAACCACTGTGCTTGAAATGACTACTTGAACACCATGCTTTCTAATACTGATTCAAAGACAAGAAAAGCCTAATTGCTAAGGAATGGATAGGATCCTTCTTCATTTTTGAGCTCCACATATACTCAGGCAGGTTTTACCTCTTATGATTGTTGTTTACACAGTATGTATTAATGTGGACACTGATTTGCTATGTATCTTTGTTTAACCAACTGATAAATCACCTCGCAAATGACCAAGCATAATCAGATGCAAGATTTAACCATACAAACCATGGTTGTAAATATAACAAGAATCAGTTATATAAGGACATTCATCCTTCTTCCTTTTGATGTAGGAGGGATAACCTAAGGATTCACTCTCCAAGGAATCACTAAAGTGGACACTGTCCTGCTGACAAGAGTCCTTAACAAGTTCAATTTGTTTGTTCTTAGTAACAAAGTATTTTGATTTAATTGGTTTTGATATCTTGGAATATCTTAGACAAAGATAGATTATCAGACTATTTTATGGACCAGTGCCTATCCTTTGGGCTATAGAGTCAAAATAAGCTAAGATCTCACAGAAACAAAATATAGTAAACTGCCTTACAGCTTACATGCAATTAAGATAAATTGCCTTACAAGTTATCTTGTCACCTCAAAACTATTGCATCAAATCCTTAAACAAAGCAGTATGCTCCTTGAAACTTCTTACAAAACTTAGTTCTTTCCTTAAAAGAAACTTGCAAGTAATCAGATAGTTACCTAATAACCAGAATGTTTTAGAATACCTTGTAAACTTAACATAGAAGAGCATACACAAAGAATAAAGAGACAGCAATGGAGAAGAGTAAAATTGCACCATATATTATTTATATGATCCATCTTTCCATACATGAAAGATTATACAACTTCAAAAGATAGATAGAAACCTAGAAGATCTAAATTCTGTAATATATTATCTCCTTTTCCAAAATGTTCCAACATCAAAGACCCTTTACAATTACAACTCTTTTGCTATATATAGGTTTTTGACCATCTTGGAATCCATTAAGGATGCAACAAGCTTCAGATGGTCACAGAAAACCTAACCCTAAAGTTACAAGAGAGACAAAAGAAAGAGAGAAGAAGCGGTGAAAGGACATAGTCAAAAAGATATAAACAGATATTTCTTGTTCTTCTCCAGATCTGGCGACTGCAATCAGATTTGTAGATGGTAGCTGGTAGTATTTATGTTAAGTCTGGGTAGCTATGCTTGCCTACTCACCTACATTCTCCTTGTGTAATAACTATCCCTCTTGTTTAAAATGACTGTAAATGGATCTATTTCAAAACCTTATGTTTCTTCAGTGCTGTATGGCAGAGTTTCAGCCTGTTGGCTGGGAACAGTCATTTCCTGCATAATTTAAAACATAAATCAAAACTCCTCCAATTCCATGTGAGTGCCACTTCTAAAATGATGATCTCATCCATATGCTAGGCTATCTCACATCCCTGCGTGGGCCTCCAATTTCATTGCGCTGGACTGCTCTGTGCATGGATTCCTCTATTTCACCTTCGGCGAGTGAGCGATGACCAAATTCTAAGCCTCATTTCATGTCTGTCGCATACTCTCCATCCTTTTATGCTTTGCTTTTGGGTTGACACGAGTGAGCGATGTTTCCTTCACCTTTAACCTGTCGCACGCTCCCAAGCTAACATTTCATTTTACCTGAGTCTTGGCGACTGAGCGACTATGCATCTTTTCTTTCATTTATTCGATCATCGCATACTCGCTAGCTGTTTAATCTGCAATTTTTGGATTTGGGTGACTGAGCGACATACATTCCTTTACTACATACTTTGTCTGGTCGCATACTCGCACCACTTAATTTTTAGTTTTCATCCTATGCGCGAGTGAGCGATGGCATCTGTTCTTTGCTCGGTCACCAACTCGTGAGCTCAAAATTTTCACTTCATTATTGACTGTGAGTGCACAACCGTGTCTTTTCTTTCTTTAGTCGCCCACTCGCAAGCTCTTTTCCTTCCATCTCTGTTGATCAGTGACTGAGCGATGTCTTTCCTCCTTTAACTCGTCGCACCCTCACGAGTTGATTTCTGCTTGCCTCAAAGCATCAGTGAGTGAGCGAGGCATTGAATGATTTCCTTTATCACTCAGTCACAGACTGCCATGGATCTTGAAAATGACTTGTGTGACTGAGCGATGAATCTTCACTTTTGTATTTCATGCCTTTGTCGCGCACTCGCACTGCAAAATACAACCAGGTTAAAACCTAAGCGAGTGAGTGACCTATAGGACAGGACCTCGTCGTGCACTCACGCAACTTATGACATTAACATAAAACAGTGAGCGGGTATGCGACCGCTTCAAATTTAAACAGGACTCGCTCGGTCGCGGAGCATGAGATAAACAACCTAACATTACAGCGACTACACGACATACATAATTTTTTAACCCGTCGCTGACTCGCAGACCTATAGCTTGATTTTCATAAGACATCGCGACTGCGTGATTTACATTTCAAAACACTGAACCCGCTCACTCGCACAACTTAAAAAACTTGACATAAGCAGATTGTGATTGTGCGATTCTCTTTCACGGACAGCTCGTCGCGCACTCGCACAACTTAAAGACATGTTAAAAAGACTGGTGCGATAGAGCGAGTAACGAAAAGCATGACTTAAAAATGGATTTGACTTCTTTTGAGTGGCAAAGCATGGGATTTAAACAAAGAAAGCCCGGGAAAGAGCAAAAGACCAAGAAATTCAAATTTTACCAACGTAGTGCTAACACATAATCCTACCATAATCCCACCCAATCAAAATCCATCATATCCAATCTTAGTCAATCCTAATCAAATCCTGATCCAACATCCTAATCATCCTAGAAGCACATCCCTTACTTGGTGTCACAACCTCTTTTTGAGTTTCTTATCCTACATCCTAAATCAAATCAAAACCATCATCTTAGGTATCCTTAGACAACACACTATTCTAGGATAATCCCCTTTATCATTGCAACTTCATCACCTTGAGAAAAAGGTCGGTTTGCATTAATAGAGAATCTCATCGATCAAAGAATACAAGTCTATCTTAGGTTGGTAGTCATCATCCACTTGATCCTGCATTAGGGAATAAACCCTTGAATCCATCTTTTCACTAAGACATCTTTAGTCATTTTAGGAACCATCCTTATCCTTTCAAGAGCATCATCATCATCGTAGACGCATTATCTTAATCCTAGTCATAGCTTCATTATCCTTAGTTTTAGGAATATCCTTGCATTTTCATCTTGTATTTCACATCCCTTTAGGGCATTCATTTCATGCCACCCATCACACACACCGCTAAGAAGAGGAAAGACATGAACCCTAATTCAAAAAATAGCTCATTCTATTCAATAATTAATCACACAAATGCAATGGATTCATTTGATCCATGACATAACACACCTATCCAACATATTTGGGTAGACACAAACAAGTTCCAACTGTGAGTACTATAGAGACATTCATAAATCATCCAGGACATGTTCACATGGTGAATGCCATGAGTAGATGCAATAAAAATCATGTACTCACAGACATTCAGCAACAAGGAATCCAATTCCCACCTTGGCTTATATCAACACTTATCACATGACCTATGGAACTTTTAGGAGCAATTCCTCATACCATCTGAAATGAAGTTGTCAACTCCCTTCAGTGCGTTCTACAGGTAGGATCTCTCATGTCACAAATAGTCAAACCTTCCATCCCACCATCCATTGTGCACACACTACACCTCAATCTACCCTGGTCACAGTCCTGGGAGCTCTGCCTCCTAATCCACCCTCAACAGTGCTAGCAATATCGCCCATCATTATGCAAGCACCTACACTTATCCAACCTATAGTTTCTCAACCTAAACAAGTATTCCCATCATTTGTCACACAATTCCCACCACCACCAATTGACACTCAGCAAGATAGCATTCCACCCCTCACCACTCAGCCCATTCAACTAGCTTCTACTAGTTTGCAGCATCAAAGCACCCAAATCTCCATGTTTGTTCCACCCTTTTCTTTGATAGCACACCAACAATAGCAAACACAATTTACCATTGGTATGCCACTCACAAGAGCCTACAACCAATCCCTATTCCTGTAGCACAATCTCAATACCATTTTCCATGCGCCACCCATAATACAACCCCAACACATTCCAATTCTTCCCATGAAAGTGCAAATGCAAGCCCAAGTCAATCCCAATCCATCACCGCAAACATCACAGGTTGGAAAAACACAGAAAGGGACTTCCTCTTCTACATGGAACTACTTGCAAGCCTCCATGCATGCCCTAGGAATTCCTACACACTCACAGAGCATGCATCTATTCACCTCCCAACCACAAAAAACATTCACCAACCCATTTGTAGCCTTTCAATCGGCTATCCAACCCACTTAGCAATGACCCTGGCAATAGACCACCAATCCATTTGTATCCCAAGTACTACAACCATAGTTCAATCCCTTCACTGTAGTGCAAACCCCTATCCCATCTATTCAGCAACAATAACCCCAGAAAGCACAACAATAGACCACCAATCTATTTGCATCCTACATACAATAACAATAGTTTAATCCCTTTTCCACCACACAACCTCTTGTCCAACCTACCCAGCAATAGCAACCACCACCGCAACACAACAATCCCCTCATCGCCCAATTACTACAGCAGATTGCTAATCCTTTTGCGAGTGCAAAACCCACCATCCATCCCACTCCACAATAGAAACCCAACTTTTCTAGATACCTATCCCTACCATCTTCATCTGCATTACAAACTGTTCCACCGCCATAATAGCCTAGTAATCCTGCCAACACCAATTTCTTCACTCCACCCACTGGAGGCATTCCATCACAAATCACCTATCCCCTGTACCTCAGAAATGCAACACCACCACCCTATGCAAGCACATAGAAGGATCAACCCACTTACCCAATGCCAGAGAAAATACAGGCTTGCTTCTAGCAACTACAATAACAACATCAGGCAATGCCACCTCCACCACAACAATATTCCACTCAGATGTAGTTACCACCACAACAACACATCTATGCTGACCATCAACCTTCATATAAAACACCACAATACCCTCTGTAATCACCAACTCCGTTCAACCCACACATTACCAGCAGGATCAACATGATAGGGACTAACAATCCCCCACTAGTCAACAAAGAATGTGAAGAAATGAAGAATGCCCTTAAAGAGATACAAGCTGGGACTGAGACAAAGGCATTCAAGTTTGAGGAAGTATGTCCCTATCCATTTGATCGATCCATCATGAGCATCCCATTTCCCAAGAACTTCAAAACACCTAAATTTGACAAATATTGAGGAAACGGAGATCCAGCCAGTCATATCAAGGAGTTCTATATGGCATGCCAAGAAGTGGCCTACAATGATAACTTCCTAATGCGACTGTTCCCTAAGAGTTTGGGAGGAATTGTTCTTGAATGGTTCTACAAGATCCCCTATGGCATAGTATCCATATTTGTAGAGCTATCCAAGAATTTTGTAGCACAATATGCACACAACATTCATAATGAACTCTCCCTTCTCAACTTATGCAACTCCAAACAGAAAGGAGGAGAGAGCTTAACATACTATCTTCAGCACTGGCAAGGGCTCACCACAATATTTTCATATCAACCTCCAAAAAAGCATCTCATCATGATCTTTATAAACAATCTCCATCCCAAACTAGCCTACCACATGCGCATGAACTGCATATAGACATATTAGGATATCAGAGGAAAGGGCATGGATCTTGAATGGGGTCTTGTAGAAGATGGTGCCATAAAGAAATACAAGGAACCACAACCCAACAAAAACAATAGTGATCACTCCTGATATTGGAACAAGAACAAAAATGTCATAACAGACGGAGCCAAAAACACTAAACATGTCCAGATCATTCTCAAAGGTCCTCAAACACCCACCCCAATATATCAACAATAACACTACCAGAAGAACATACTAGCATAGACCTACTAGAAACCAAAATATCAACAAGTGACACCTCCCCCATAATATCAAAAAGTGACACAACATCAAGTAGCACAACAGAAAAATACATGCCCATAGCAGGTTGCACAAACCAACTATGAGCACAACTATTAGAATCCCCAAAACTAGACCAATGCAATATCAATCCGGCAAGGACAGAATAGACTGTGCAGAGATCAGTATGAACCTAAATGCACGTTTACTCCCTTGGGTGAACCTATTGATGTCATATTCCACAGAATGGTGAAATCAAACCTAATTGTATACCCACCACTGACACAACGCTTTGAGGACTCTAATCCTTGACCAAAGTGGTATAAGGACAATGAATATTGTGATTATCACCATGTTAAGGGACACACTGCTATCAAGTGCATGAAATTGAAGCACTATATCCAAGACCTCATTGATCGCAATGAAATTGAAGTAGATTATACAACCAAGGCCTCACTCAATAGTGCTTTGAAAATATACCAAAATGTGTTCCCTAACCATGGCAACAACAAGGGACCTACCAACACAAACACTACTCCAACATCCAATCAAGGTAAAGGCAAAAAATGAGACAATACCAGCAATAATGTCGTAGCCTATGTTGACTTTGGAAGCTTAATTGGTTGCATATAGTAGGTCAAACCATCGGTAAATGTTATCCATGTCAAAGGTGTTGATACCAATTGTGCGGTCACCACATGTCTGGAATGCATATATGTTGTCGGTGCTAATACTGCCTCATCCTCTTAGGCACAATATAATATGTTGGAACATCTAGGGGAAGGATCTAGAAGGGAAGGCCATTAATGAGGCTGTAAAACTCATTAATGAGGAGTGTCGAAGAGAATGTGTAAGAGGCATTAATGCTTCATTTATGAAAGCATTAATGAGGCATGGGTGAGGGCTTAAGATGCATGGGTGAGGGTTTAAGGTCAAGCTTGAGAAAGTTGACTTTTGGGGGAGGGTTGAATTCCTAATCACAAAATTAGGAATGTAACAAGCTTAGGGGTAGCTTAGGATTAAGATTAAGGCTTAAGATAGGTGATTAAGGAGATGGAGATGGGAGGAGAAAGAATGAGTGGAGGGGGATTAGCTAATTAGGATTAATTAGCTAATTAAGAAGAATTAGCATGTGAGAAGGGGTTGGGATGAGTTTGAACTCATGGTTAGGTAGTTGAGGTTGGTTAGGTTAGAGGGAATATTAATGAAATAAAATATGTAAATAATATATTTACTCAATAATAGGGATTTTAATTAATTATTTAAGCTACTGATTGCTTTTTAATAATTAATTAGGAATATAGCCAAATTGAATTAATTAGGCTAGGAGATTGATTTTTGCAAGTGATGAGGTGTATTTAGGATTTTATTTAATTCCCTTTAATTAATTACCTTAGCCATGTTTTTGATTTATTTTGATAGAATCAAATTGATTTGATTTGATTGGCTAATGACAATTAATGTAATTTAGTGATTAAATCACTTAGGAGATTAAATTTGATTTGAATGAATTATGCCAGTAAATTGAAGAATTGTTTTGACATAATTGGGGGTATGATCACACTTAGGGAAAATATGGTTTATGCTCAGAGAAAACAAAATTAGGGTGGTTACATTTGCCCCTCTTTGAATAGATGTGCAAGCAGTGCATTGATTCAAAGAAAGTTTTTGATGTTGACTTCAGAAAGTTTGAGAATTTTGCTCATGATCAAATGAAATGCCTGATGAGATCAATCTCACACTTGATTGAACTAAACTGATAGTATTGATTTTGAACTTGATTGAACAAAGATCAATAAGAAAAGATCTTAAAGATACCAATTCTAAACTTGGTTGTCATCCAAAAATTGATAATACCAACTTTTGAACATGATCGAACAAAGGTTAGTACAAAGCTGCTAGGAGATTTTAATAAGAATATAAGAAAAAGTAGACATAGGATATCCAACTTGTGAGAATCGAAACCTTCAATCCAACAGTCCCAACCTAGTCAAGGAACTATCATGTCTTTAGTTATTTGATAACGAAGTCATTTTAATGTTGTTTCAAGCAAGAATTTGATTGATTTTAGTGTGATCATGCCCCCTTGGGAATGAAATCAAAGGAAAGAATAAAATCCCTCTATTGAAAGGATGTATCACTTGCATGGGTCGGTTAGGTCAAGAAAGAATGGATTAGAAGAAGTGAAGAAATGAAGGTGTGTTTAGAGAGAACACAATGGTACCAAGTTAATCATGTGAAAATGTGAGTTTTGAGTCTAACTAAATGATGTCTGACCAAGATTTTTAATGAAGAATGTGCAATTTGATGATATAGAACCCAAAAAATAGATTGCGTACAACTTGTGAATCATTTCAGAACATATGGAGCAATTTTGCATTTTCAGGAACTGTCATAAAAAAATTACTAGATTGTGTAGAACAATGTCGGTGCATTCAATTTCATTCCTGATTGATCAGAAAGAGAACAAAATGACTTTTAATTATCTTGGAGGAGTTTAAGAGCTCCTAAATAGCTCAAAAAGTCAAATATATAGGCCCAAATGTACTTTTTACTTATATTCATTTTCACTTTTCACTTTAGCAATTCAAAGAGCTCTGCAGAGAAGATGGTGGTCCCCATGGAGAAGCATCATTTTGAGCTCAGCTGATGACATCAGCAACCAATAGACTACCCAGATCCAGTAAGTACTCAAAAACCTACTCTATCAAATTTTCAATTTCCAATTTGATGCATTTTAGGAATAGTTATAGCCATTTCAATTTTGCGTCATACCCCCTATTCAAGGTCGCACCCAATTAATCCCGTGTCACACCCTATTTTGACTAGAATTCCTAGATCACATCCTATTTATTCAGGATCATACCCTATAGTTAGTTGTTGTGTCGCATGTGGTAGTGTAGAATAGATTTTTGAATATTTTGCATCCTATGAAAATAGGATCGCACGCTGCATCCCACATTGCATCTTGTTAAAACATGATCGCTTCCAAGATGCCCCATCACATCCTATAAAAGGGATCATACCCCATAGGAACAGAGTCATTTTTCATTTGTAAGTCAGTTTTCAGTCAAGGTTCACTGTTTGTCTTTGTTTGATGACTAAAAATACTGAGCTGATAGGTTTTTCTGCTATTTTGCCTTAGATAGAGTACTTAATGAAACTTTGCTACAATTTCTTATCTTTTTATCAGATTCCTTTCAAGGTCATCTCATTTTGAGGACTGTACCCTATTCAGGTCCTTGCATTTGCTGGAGCTTTGATGAGTGATGAGGTAGAGCATGTCACTCTCTTAGGACTACTTCCATTGAGGGATTTACCCTATATTATGGTAAATTGGGGGTTGTTGACTGCCATGGATGAGAGATGGCATCCAGAGCACAACACCTTCCATCTCCCTACTGGTGAAATGACTGTTACACTAGAGGATGTATGGTGGATTCTGTGAGTGCCTGTGATGGGGCGAGAGGTGCAATTTGATTTGACCTCCCGGACAGCTATTGCTTCAGTGTGACAATTTTTCAGAGATGATACTATTGCATGTCGATACCTCACATGGGATTACATGTGTGATCACTATGAGAATCTTATTATTTAATTGGATGGTCTAATTAGAGGCACCCTCATTCCTGACCGAGGACAACAAAGATTCATGGTCGGTTGGGTGGATATGCTAGAGTAGATGGTGGTTTCTCGTCATAGATTTGCATCAGGGATAACTTTAAGGAACCCCCCCCTCCCAAAAATTATAAAATTGTGGCGAATCACATGTCATTTGGGTGAAAAAAATTTAATAGTGTTGGCGAATTCTGCGTCAATCAATTGATATTTGGTGGCGAATTTTTTAATAGTTTAGCCAATTTTTATAAAATAATGGCGATTATAATTTTTGTTTTTAAAAAAATTATTAATATTGATGGCGAATTATGTTTTGAAATATGGATATTGGTTGGCGAATATTTTAATAACCGATACCTTTTTTATTAAAAAATGGCGAAATTATTTTCCAAATAATTGAATTAATTTTTTTGTTATGGCGAATGGTTTT
>MU227692.1:927901-944736 GCA_018584345.1 Thuja plicata
ATGACCCTTACCATATCTACATAAGACATCAACACTCCCTCTTAGTTAGGGAAGATAAAATTCATCAAAATATGATTAACAAAAGATCCATTACTTTTAAGAGAGAAGATATCACCTCATCATGATACCAAGAGATATGGTCTGACCAAGAATATCATGTCTCATGATATTTACCATAAATCAAAAAATATTTTAGATATCACCTCAATGTGATATCATAGATATGGTATGACCAAGAATATCAAGTCTCATGATATTCACCATAACTCATAGATTTATAAATACCATTTCATGATATTGGGAATATTTGTCACATAATATCAAGTCGCATGATATTCTCCAAATACTTAGAGTAATGACCTACCAACATCAAGTCACATGATATCCACCAAGTACTCAAAAGTTTACAATGATATCATGATATCGGGAGCATTGACCTGTAGAATATCAAGTCGCATGATATTCACCAAGTGCTCAGAGTAATGGCCTACCAACATCAAGTCAACATGATGTCCACCAAGTACTCAAAATTTTACAAAGATATCATATCATGATATTGAGAGCATTGGCCTACAGAATATCAAGTCGCATGATATTCACCAAGTGCTTAGAGTAATGGCCTACCAACATCAAGTCACGTGATGTCCACCAAGTACTCAAAGATGTCCATATTTAATGTGCACTTACCATAGGAACATTCATATTATCTATCATGATCTATTTCAGCCATCATAATATGTCTATCATGATAGAAGATCAAGTGATTGTAAGATCGTCACCTTTCAATAACTTTAACAAATACAAGTGATAATCGTTTAGAAGTCATCACTTCCTCATGATTTACACAGGGGGCAGGCCCATTAAAAAATATGGAGTCACACACATGACATCCATCATGCCTCAGCGTAGATGGTAACAAGGGATTTCACCTCGACCGTCTCTCATAGAGAAGAACTCATTGAGCCAATATCAATATGTTGATCATCCAATATTGCTTAAGATGAATTGTCAGACTCTCTCTGAGTCTGATAACAATATTTTAGCTCCTCGTCTAAAGTCACCTCTGAAGAGTCAGACTCTCTCTAAATCTAATCTTCTTTTTCCTGCAAGAGCATCTCCAGAAAAGATCAAGACAAATAGCTCTAATAGTACATATAGAAATATAGATGAGAGAGAAAATATAATGAGTAGATAAATGTAATATTCAAAGATAATAAATACTTATCTACACATCAACATCCTTGACACAAGTTTCTTCAATGAAGGTCCATACACATCAAATCATAAAACACCTTATAATATTATTTGAGAGACATCTCCCATTTGAATTATCTCCCCACACTAAGCATGGAAATGTAACATTGGTTATTATTTCCCTCCCACAATGTACAATTCCCACTCTTATATCTTTCAATAATTCTCATGTCTTCTTATGAAATGACATTATTTATCCAAGAGAGGTGACACTATATAATTGATGTTTTCTTTATAGAAATAGACACCCTTCCTTGAATGCCTTGTTTTTTATTGATTGACCATGATCATAAAAAATTAAAATATCTCTTTAATGAAATTCATTTTTAGAAATTTCACATAGATCCATACATAGTCTGTCATAAATTTTGAATACAATACTTTTTCTCTAAGCTCTTCAGTGCGATTATTTGAAATTAGGTTTTCACCAACATATCCTAAATTAAAAAAAATACAATAGTACATTTGTGACATATGGTCCTTTTACTGAGACTATATTTTTTGAGATAGCCACATATTCACCATCAACAAACTACTCTCTTACATTTGCAGTTTGGCTCTGATACCATGTTAAGTTTTTAGGATAGTTGCAAATGTAATAACACTCTATGTTGTATGTATTTTCCAAATGCAACAATATCTCTTTCATTTATATTAGGAATGAGGATAGGAGAGACATGTCCCTTCATGGGACATGTCTATTCATTATTATTTATAAGAAAGGACATACCTCTTCCAACTAATTATAATTTAATCAATCTTATAATGTTTCATTAGTCAATTATTAATTAAGAATAATAATTAAATATTAAATATTAAATTTTATATGATTAATAATAATTGTATCATCTTAAAATGGAAGAAATTCCATGATAAGAACATTTAGCCCTCCTTAGGGGATGTTTTTTACCACCATCATACTGTCCCCTCCTTTCTACATCATCTCCTACTTATGTGCTTGTTTAGGACCTTGATTGGGCCTCTCCGGGCACCTTCTATCCCACCTGACACTTCTTCCAGGGGTTCTGACCCCCTGGGTCAAGGTTGACCTCAACCTTGACCTAGGTCAGGGTTGAACTCAGCCTTGAACTAGGTCAGGGTCAACCTTGACCTTGACCTGGGTCCCCCTTCCAAATCTGGAAGCTTGTCGGTTGTCGGAGGTCATCAAAAATTCATTTTCCCACTTCCGAGTTGGTTGTTTTGGGTTCCAAAGCAGAAAATCCTAAATTATATTTAATATATGTCCTATTTTAGGGGCATGGGTCTAATTGGAATTTAATTCTCCTATGTCAGCCTCCTTAGAAGATTGTGCCCCAATTTCATATAAAAGGAAGCCTTTCTCTCTCATTTTCTCTAAGTCTTCTAAGTGCAAAAAGCTCTAACCAAGATTTTGTCAAAAAGAAAAAGGTTCAAACATCCATTGTTCTATATTTTCTCAAGATTTTAATGTGTTTAAGTCTTCCTCTCAATAATTCAAGCTCTCCATTGAAGATCAAGGATTCAAGCTTTGAAGCCTTTGAATGGATTAGGTTCAAACATTCAAGATTCATCATTCAAACCCTAGATCTAGCCATCATGGTGGTGTGATCTTCCTTCAAGATCCTTTGTGCATCCTCAACACTCATTCATTCTCTTTAAGGTGGATTCCAAGCATACAATCATGGAGGTTTATGGTTTCTATTGAGTCCAAGCTTTCATATTTACATACTTGCTACATTTGAATTACAATTGCATATCTATTTGAATATCATAGATTCATTCTTAGATTCAATTCTACTACTTGCTAGCATTCTATAATTTATTTATTTCAAGGTTAATTCCTAAATTTGGGTTTGACTAAGGCAAACCCCTCCCCCCCAAAAAACAAATATCTTTTTCTTGCAGGTACAGGTTCAGGATTGAAGATTTGAACTAAGATCTGGATACCCTTTTCAGTGAACTATCAGGATCTCCGAATAGATTTTTTGTCAGACCTGTGCAAGTTAGGGTCAATATTATTGGGTCAAGGGTGAGATTATTGGGTCAAGGTCGATCTTTTTCATAAGACAGTGTCAGATTGGAAAAATATTTCTAGGTTTTGTTCATCTTTGCGTTCTGATTCCGGATTATACTTCAAATTTTCCAGAAATAGAGTACAAACCTCATAAAATAGCATTCTTTGATTGAAAATTCTTTAAGGTTAGTACTTCCTCTCATCCTTTTCAATTACTATGATATATCATATCTACTTAATACTAAAATAGAATTTAAGATCTTCTTCCTTACTCTCATTTCCAAATGATTGATTCATTTGTGCATTGATCCTTCTTTTGGGTTAATCAACTTGGATCTTTCATTTGTGCATTTGGGGATAAAAGAGGAAGATATTATCTTTCTTCCCCCTATATTCTTAATCACATCACATAAATTACAAATTAAATGTAAAGGTTAAGGAAATATAATACCCCTAATCAATCAACCATATAATCCAATTTTTCTTCCTTTACATTTTGGTGAACCCGCGATAGACAACTCTTTCTTGTTGGTGTTAGATGCTTTGCCTCTCACATTAGCTGTTGCATACATACTAAATTTTATTTTATGATCTTGAATTCTAAAATACAAAAAAATATATATATACTCATAAAAATACAACACTTCTTGCATCTCATTCATTATGAAGATCTTTTGGTGTATGGCTATTTTTATTATTATGCTTCTTTTAGCATCTCTTTATAGTACATATGATGTCTATGAGAGTATCATCCATTTAATAATTTTTGTTAATCTTCATATTTCACTTGCTTATGCTATTTTGAGATTAACCAATACCACTCTTCCTACTTTCAAAACTTTCATTAAAGATTTGTGTAGTGGACTTATTACTCTTTTGGATTATGTGAAGAATTGGGTAGATGATACCTCACCTCCTAATATTCCTAACCCTAATCTTATCAATTCTAATGCAATTCCAAATATCCCTATTTCTATTTCTCCACCTTCAATCCCTAGTTCTTCCCACACTTATGATGGGGCTCAAGATAGGATCCATGATAATGATGTTCGAGAATTATTTCATTTACCTTCACCTCCCTATCTAATTCATGATGATGATAAAGGGAAAAACAAGGAAACCCCATCTAATCCTATCATTCCACCATACACAAAATTTTCTCATGAGCACCATAATCAATCTCCTGCTATTAAAGCTTTGCAAGATAGGTACACTACCGGATATACTATGGTGGATAAACAAGGCTATAAAGGTTTAGGACTTGGTATCAAAGAAAAAGGCATTAAAAACCTGATTCATTCATCTCCTAAACAAGATATGCATGGTATAGGTTTTACACCTCCTCCAATAAAGGTAGTGGATCTTAACCACCATCCTCATCTTCATGTTCTTCTTCCAACACCTTCTTTAGATCACCATGATACTCCTCAATATGTGGCTAAGAAAGTGTATGTCCAATTAATGAATTCCAAGAATGAAATCTTCAAACCTATTATGAGAAATGCTCTCTATAAATATTAATGTCCTTTTCATTATAGTAATAAAAATTTACTTGTTGATTGTTTGCATTTCAAGCTATATGTTAAAGAAAGAGCTGCCTTGGGAATTATATCTCATTCCTGAGCAGTATTACAATTTCTTCATAATTTTGATATAGGGAATTCCCTTCATTCCTCTACAATTTAGATTGCATTTTCCCTCTTGTATCTTTACTGGGGGGCAAGAGGTACTTTATTCCAATCTTCTAGGATCCATTTTTCTCTTAGTATGTATCTTGTTTGGAGTTTAATTGGTTATTCTTTCTAGATTCTATCCCTATAAATCATTTATGATATATTTTCTAGGACATTTGTTTTGTAAAGATATCTCTTTGCTATGAAATCTCTTGACATAATTTGATATATCCCTTGCCTTCACACCTGGTGGGCAAGGTATTTTCCTTCTTTATCTATCAAAGGATTCACTTTCCTTAGCTTAGTGGCATTTGTTTATCATATAATATTATTTCCTTATAAAGATGTATGTTTTTTACAATGGACATCCTCTTACATGAGAGGTGATTGTCCTAGGTCATCACCTCTTCTTTATTTTGCAAACTATGCTTTTGATAAACTCTTGATCTTGCTTTGAGTTAGAGTTTGATTCCTTCATCCGAAGATTCCACTTCCTCTTGATTACAAGGGGCTTGATGATTGAATCTTTGATCCCTCTTTTCTTTAGAAGATGAAATTTTATCCTAAGCACTCCTCTATGGTGAGGTTCTTGTTGATAAGATATCTTCCTTTTTCCATAAGTGACATATCCATTTCATGATTATCTATGCTCTTGGATGTAAGGGTCAATATTCTTCTCTAATAATATGGTATACATTGTTGTTAAGATAGATATCTCCTTACCTTGTGAAGTAGGCATCCTCTTTTCTCTTCCTTATCCTACCTAGTGGGTAGTCATGATAAGGAGGGGGGCATATATAGGGTCTCCCTTGTACAATAGTTTACATTAATTTACATTTTGCAACATGATAAATCCTCGGAAGGTAACGCACATAAGTTTCTAAATCCTAAAGGGACACACATTTTTTACTTTTATTTTTGCTAAATCCTCAAAAGGTAACGCACATGAGTTGCTAAATCCTGAAGGGACACGTATTTTTACTTTTATTTTTGCTAAATCCTCAGAAGGTAACGCACATAATTTTCTAAATCTTGAAGAGATACGCACCCTTTTTAAAATTTTCAATATGCTAAATCCTTGGAAGGTAATGCACATAAGTTGCTAAATCATGAGAGGACACACATTTTATATTCATAGTGATACAAGAATGTGGATCTATGGATATTTTCAAAAACCGTCAGAAGACACATTACAATTACAAGCATAGTTTATGGGTGAACCTATTGGCCTCTCCCTCCTTGGTGATTCATAGTAAGGTGGGCATCTTACTAGGTGAGGTAATCACTTTCCCTTCTCTCTCTTTCACTTTCATGCTAGTAGGATTAAATCATGAAGCTATGTTATCTATAGTGTTGCTTTTGTCCTGCTTATATAGTCATGTATGTTTCTATGATTGATTTCTCTTTATTTTTCATATCTTTTATGCATGTATGTTGAGTTAGAATCCTTTGTCTAGGGGCTCATGTCCTTGACTTAGTGATGTTCTACCTTGTTGCGATCCACCAGAGTCTTTCTTCTAACTTTACCGAAAGCATGTTCGATTTCCATACTTCCGCTAAAGTGGAGGCTTAATGTATCATCTTAAAATGGAAGAACTTCCATGATGAGAATGTTTATCCCTCCTTAGGGGATGTTTTTGACCACAATCATACTATCCCATCCTTTCTGCATCATCTCCTACTTCTGTGCCTATTTAGGACCCTGATTGGGCCTCTCTAGGCACCTTCTATCCCATCTGGCACTTCTTCCAGACGTTTTGACCCCCTGGGTCAAGGTTGACCTTGACCTTGACCTAGGTTATGGTCAACCTCAACCTTGAATTGGGTCCCCCTTCCAAATCTGGAAGCTTGTCATTTGTCAAAGGTCATCAAAAATTCATTTTCCCGCTTTTGGGTCAGCTTTTTTGGGTTCCGAAGTGGAAAATCCTAAATTATATTTAATATAGGTCCTATTTTAGGGACATGGGTCTAATTGGAATTTAATTCTCCTATGTCAGCATCCTTAGAAGATTTTGCCTTAATTTCATATAAAAGGAAGCCTTTCTCTTTCATTTTCTCTAAGTCTTCTAAATGCAAAAAGTTCTAACCAAGATTTTGTCAAGAAGAAAAAGGTTCAAGCATCCATTGTTCTACAAGTTCTGAATCTTTGAAGGTGTTCAAGTCTTCCTCTCAAGAATTCAAGCTCTCCATTGAAGATCAAGGATTTAAGATTTCAAGCCTTTGAAGGGATTAGGTTCAAACATTCAAGATTCATCATTCAAACCCTAGATCTAGCCATCATGGTGGTGTGATCTTCCTTCAAGATCCTTTGTGCATCCTCAACACTCATTCATTCTCTTCAAGGTGGATTCCAAGCATAAAATCATGGAGGTTTATGGTTTCTATTGAGTCCAAGCTTTCATATTTACATACTTGCTACATTTGAATTACAATTGCATATCTATTTGAATATCATAGATTCATTCTTAGATTCAATTCTACTACTTGCTAGTATTCTATACTTTATTTATTTCAAGTTTAATTCATAAATTAGAGTTTGACTAAGGAAAAATCATCCCCCACAAACAAACAAATCTCTTTTTCTTGTAGGTAAAGGTTTAGGATTGAAGATTTGAACTCAGATCTGGATACCCTTTTCAGTGAACTATTAGGATCTATGAATAGATTTTCTGTCGGACCTATGTAGGTCAGGGTCAAGCTTATTGGGTTAGGGGTGAGATTATTGGGTCAAGGTTGACCTTTTAAATAAGATGGTGTCAGATTGGAAAAATATTTTTGGGTTTTGTTCATCTCTACGTTTTGGTTCTGGATCATACTTCAGATTTTCCAGAAACAGAGTACAGACCTCAAAAAACACCATTCTTTGATCTACAATTATTTAAGGTTAGTAGTTCCTCTCATCCTTTTCAATTACTATCATATATCATATCTACTTAATAATAAAATAGAATTTAATATCTTCTTCCTTACTCTCATTTCCAAATGATTGATTCATTTGTGCATTGATCCTTCTTTTGGGTTAATCAACTTGGATCTTTCATTTGTGCATTTGGGGATAAAAGAGGAACATCTTATCTTCCTTCCCCCTATATTCATAATCACATCACATAAATTACAAATTAAATATAAAGGTTAAGGAAATATAACACCCCTAATCAATCAACCATATAATCCAAATTTTCTTCCTTTACAATAATATTAACATATATATTATATTATTATTAATCAACATATATTATATGTATTCCAATGATCATATGATTGAAGATACAAACATTAACATCTATCTTTCCTATCCATTTCACTAAGTATTGCTTATATTCTCTCTTCTAGTCTTCCTCACTACCTTTGTATCCAGAATTATTTCCAAGGTAGGTGGTTCGTGTTTAGGAAGGCTAAAATCTGCAACTTGTTCCATGTCCACTATATTCTTATTTGCATCCAAACTTCCTTTATAAGGGTTAAAGTCTCATATATTTAAGATTAGTGACAACCCCAATCCATCAGGTAGTTCAACCTCATATGCATTTTTACCACATTTATTCAAGATAGAACACATACCTATCTTATTTTTCATTAGTTTAGTATACTTCCACTTAGGCAATCACTCTTTCTTCAAATATATCCACACAAGATTTCCAACTTCAAACTGTAAGTGCCTCCTTTTCTGATCTGCACGCTTCTTGTATTTGTCACTCAAGTGTTGTAGACTTTCTCTTACCTATTCATGTACTTAATAGCTTCAGAAAATGCCTCTCCATCTGCACTTATAGGACTAGTAGAAGGTAGACTTCTTAGTTTTAAGACTACTCTAGTATGGAGACCATAATCAATTTGAAAAGGAGAATTCCCTGTACTCCTATAAACAGTATCATTATATGATAATTCAGCCCATGGTAGTATTGCATCCCACTTCTTGTAATGTTACCTTGTGAGACACCTCAAGATATTTCCAAGGGTCCTATTGACCACTTATGTCTATCCATCTGTTTGAGAATGGTAAGCTAATGAAAAGACATGTTTGTCCCCAACTTTTTCCAGAGAGTCCTCCAAAAATAACAAATAAATTTTACATCTCTATTTGACACTATGTTTAAAGGCAAGCCATGGATTCTTACCACTTCCTTGAAGAAGATTACTACAATGTGGGAAGCATGATTTGTTGTTTTACATGGAAAGAAATGGGTCATTTTACTGAACCTGTCAACTATTACAAAGATACTATCAAATCCCTTTTGTGTTCCTGGTAACTCCAAAATGAAATCCATGCTCATAGTCTACCAAGATCTAGATGGGATTGGCAGTGGTTGATATAGTCCTACAATAGAAGACTTCCCTTTTCCCTTTTGACAAACAACACATGTCTCCACATACCTTCTGACATCTACTTGCATTTTAGGCCATAAATAGTGTCTCCTTAGCAACTCAAGGGTCTTATCCAACCCATATTGCCTTGCCATTGCTCCACAATTTTTCTCCTTCACTATGTTCATCCTCATTGAATATTTTGGAATGCAAAGTTTTCTACCTTTGAAAAGAAAAGCTTCCTGCAACAAATATTTAAAAAACTCCACGTTGTACCTATCATCAAGGTTAGAGCAAGATTTATACACCTCACCAAAATCTTCATAATTTTCATACACGTTCTTTAGAGAATCAATACCCACACTTTCCAATTGTATATAAGATAAATTAAACACCCTTGTAGTTAGTGCATCAACAACCTTATTAGATACCCCTCTCTTGTGTTTCAATGTGAAGGTAAATTCTTGTAGGGTCTCTACCCACTTCATATGCCTATAACTCATTTTTCTTGGCTATTAAAGAATCTTAGGGATTGGTTATTAGTGAACATCACAAATTATTTAGGGAGTAGATAATGTTTCCATTTTTTTAGTGATTGAACCAGTGCATACATTTCAAGATCATATGATGAGTACTTTTGTTTATCTTTAGTCAATTTCTCACTAGTCAAGGCTATCGGTGTCCCATCTTGAGTTAAGAGATCCCCTATGGCCACCTGACTGACATCACATTCTATTTAGAACACTTTTTGAAATTTGGTAGGGCTAGTATTGGTTGTTCTGCTACTTTCTTTTTAGGGACTTTGAAATACTCACTTGTTGCTTATGTCCACGTGAACTTACACTTTTGACCCATCTTAATAGTATTCAACATAGGTGCACAAATATGAATGAACCCTCTTATGAACTTCCTATAAAATGTTGCAAGACCATGAAAACTTCTAACATCATTCAAATTTATAGGTGTCGGCCAGGTTGGGATAGATTTTACCTTGTCTTGATCCATCTTGATTTCAGCCTGTGAGATACAAAATCCCAAGTATATGATCTCCTCCTGCATGAACAAACACTTGACCAAATTAATCATTAATTTCTCCTTATGTAACCTCCTCAAAACCATCTCTAACTATTGTAGGTGTTATTCCTTTGTCCTTCTGAATATCAATATATCATCCAAGTACACAATGACAAACTTCCCAATGGATACACTTAGAACCTCATTCATTAACCCCATAAATGTACTTGGTGCATTTGATAAGCCAAAAGGCATAACCTTCCATTCACATAAGCCCTCATTAGTTTTAAAAGCACTCTTCCATTCATCACCAGGCCTTATTCTAATCTAATGGTACTCACTTTTAAGATAATTTTTTGAAAAATATTTATCACCCCCCAAACAATCCAAAATATCTTATATTCTAGGAATTGGGAAAATATACCTGATTGTAATCTTGTTAATAGCCTTGAATCCGTATAGAGGCTCTAAGTATCTTCCTGCTTTGGTACAAGGGTTGCTGGTACTATTACCCATTTTAATTTCCCAGCTCAATAAAGTGGAGTTGGGTATGTTTTTCAGATAGCTTTAAAGGTGCCTCTCAGTTATTAATGGTGTTTTCCCAAAAGAAGAATGCCATAAAGGAATCACTGAAAGATGCAATAGTTTACAATAGATAAGAATCATACAATGTTGCAAGTTTAAAGGAATGATCTTTTTATTCATAAATGACAATGTGCAATATCTCACACAAGCCATGGGAGTAACTACTATAATGCACTATACAAGGAAATGATACATATAAAAATGAAAGCATAAACAAAGATAAGGGATCCATCACTTCCTCATAATGACAAACCCCCGTAGTTGAGTGTCGCATCTTCATTTCTATTTGCTTCACCATCCAAAGTACCTCTAGGAAGATAAAAATTGTGTCAAGGCTCAGGATTCCAAATATTTGGATACACATCATCATCACATGCATAATTTACTCCTATATTACATTATATTAGTCTGAAATCATCATATGTATCATACAAAAGGCAAAGAACACATCAGAACTGAATTCATTATATAATAGGTTTGTCCAAATGTGTAGACACAGGGCAAGCTTTTATTGTTGATTGCTTCATCTAAATATTTTAGCATGTGGAAAAAATTGGGCTCCCACGAGGGTAGAGCCTAGCATGCTATTGAGTGACACGTCATACTGCAGGGTGTACTTCAAAATTATAAGTGATAAAGAATGCACAACATAAGATCAATGCCAAGGTATTGTGGTCATTTGAACTACAAGAGCATTCATTGCAAAGGAAAAAAGTGACAGATAATGGATCACCGCGTGTGTTCCAAGTAAGTGTTATAAAATCACGGTGGCAGGATAAAAAAGTTTAATAGTAGCTTTATAGTCTTAATGTGAAATGACATATAGTGTGTTTTGATAACCATGATCCTAACCATAGACTAAACACATCATATATGAATTGAAATTGTTGTTGCAATATACCTTGTTGTTATGAAAAGGATACTTTAGCACTATAATGATGCAAAAGAGAAGCCCTTGATACAATGGAGATGGGTAAATAAAGGATTCCAAGTCAATCAATTGAAGACTAATACAAGAATAGGAATAAGTAGTAAATAACACAAAGAGAAATCATGTCACCAAAATAGTTAGCAGAAATAAAGAGAGATGCAGATATTTTGTGAGTTTTCCATGTTGAGAGCAGCAATAGCAGTCTAGGTAAGAGGACTAACTATAGTTTTTCATGAAATCAAGAGAAGTAGCCTTAATAGTGGCATAGCATCATGAACAATACATTTACCATGAGAAGGAGAATGTAGCTAACTGATTAAAACATCAGAGATTGAATCATTAAGATGACTTATACCAGGAAGACATATCTGCTTCAAAATTTGTGTGCCATAATGCAAGATAGAAAATAAATAGAAGAAAAAATAATAGCTAATATCTATGCAATATTTTCTCTCTAAAAAAGTTTAGATTTCTCATCACAAACAATAGACTGGTGAATGTTGTCATTCATAAGTAAAGTCATCAGATACCTAAATATTCAGAGAGGCCATAGTAGATGGAGTACGTTAAAGACTTAAGTCTATTGTGTATAGTTTTAGAGTAGTAGCTAAGAATGGTTTCATAAGTTGGAATGAGTGGCACAAGTATGGAGATTGGCAGCTTGCAAATGGAGGGTGGCTCGAAGCCATGTTTTCCAAATTAAAAGAAAAAAGGGATGCACAGACATGGTCGCAGCCACAAAGGGGTCTGATAGATTTATAGTTAAAGGATACAACTCGCACAAGAGATCCACAAATTTTCTAGAAATTTCCAAAAAATTCTTCTTCAAAGCCTCATTTGATCTACAACAAATTTAGAGATATCTAATATTTTCACATATTTTCTTAGCAAATTTGTGGAGTTGGAGTATGGAGCTTGATGATAGAATTTATAGAAGAATCAAAGATATTTCTTCATTTTCATTACATTTGCAAAGAACAAATGACACTCATCTACAACCATAGGAATCCCAATGAAAGAACAATACAATAGTAGTCAGAATATATAAACCGCGTCTAGCATGGAATGGAGAGCAAGGAATGAGATGGTTTTCCTGTTACATTATTGTTGATGACATGTAACTGATTGAATGTTTTATAATGTTAATTTGAAGATAATGCAAAGCATTAAATCAGTTAATGGTTTGTATTGTCATTGATGTAAACTTGATATCATCTGTATGGTTGTATTGTCATTGATGTCAACTTGATATCATCTGTACGGTCATGTACATAATGCCAAAGAATTTAGAGAATCAATAGAACAAAGTTTATGCTTTCAGCAATGCACAAATGTCAAGTATTCACTAAGTGATAGATAACATCGATGGAGTGCACACCATCGGTAAAGGCAAAGAAGAAAAGTCATAGTGATACACGATAAGCAGAATACAGTGTTGCCCAACGAAGCAAAACCACAGGATACCCGATGAGCTGAAAACAGAGTTGCCCAATGAGTAAAAATGTAATGATGCCCGATGGATGAAGATCTCAAAGCTAACTAGAGTCATGCCAATGGAAATATCAGTTGTCACCAACAACTAACTGAAGAATTGACCGACGGAACAAAGAGTTCAGAAAATGACAAAATCACTAGCTGGCAAGAGCTAAAGATAGACATAACTGGTTGTTTTCTTTTTTTTATTCAACCAGAGTTAAGTAATTGATTTAAAAAAGATTTGTACAGTTGGCAAGAAGATAACTATGAGATAAATTAGGAGTTATTCTTTAAATCAAATTGGCTAGATTTTTTTTCAAGCCAAGAATCAAGAATCAAGAAACATTGAATATCATGTCTATATAAGAGACAAGCTTTATTCATTTTCAAATGAACATTCATGAAAAGGGATTAAGGGGAGTGAATGAAAAGAGGATGCTGAAGACAAATTGATGAAGAAGAACTTCATACAGTCCTGATCAATCAAGTTGAAGGAGAGCTAAAGAATTCTACAGACACCGATGAACAGTGAAGCACAACATCACAGAGAAAAAAGTGTGGAGCACAAAGAATTGAATTGATACACTGATCAGAGAGGTAATGTACTTAAATAGATCTAAAAACCTGAAATTCAAAGTTGCATCATGAACAGGTCATAGTGTTTCATTTTAACCATTGAAGCATCAAGTCTCTTAATAGAGAAAGACTTAACAGTCTTCTATATATTGAGGTACATCCCAAGGAGTGCCAAAAAGGTTGAATCATGAAAGTAGCATTGGATTTTCCCGACACCTATTGACAGTCTAAGAAGGATGCTGATTCAAGGATGGTAGTAATAGATGTTCGATACTAAGTGACAATGTCTATGTATAAAATCCTCTAACAAGGTCACACTTAATAGTGTGTTTGTAACCTTTAATAGGGTTGGCTCCTAACAGGGCTCATTTCAAAAGAGTGAAATTTTGGGGCACCAGTCCCAGTTGTTTTTCCCTTAACAGGGTTTTCATGTTAAAAATTCATGTATTATGTGTGTATGATTCATTTCTTTATTGTTTTGTATCTGACATAGTTAACACTAGATTTATTGGTATAGTCTGCTTATTTACTGAGTTTTCGTAAATAGTTATACTTCTTATCGATAATCAAGGAGAATAAGGACAGACAAGGAAAACTGACAAACAGTTATTCATTATAAGTATTTCATGGCATGCATCTTGTAGGGACTTAATAATCTGAGGTTTATTTGATTGGTGGTTAATGTTTGAAGGATAAATTTTTGAGGCCACTGATTCAACCCCCCCCCTCTCAATTATTACTAACAATTGGTATCAAAGCTTGTTGCTTAGAAAGGAAGGTTACAAGACCTAAGTCAAGATCACAAGATGAACAGATGAGATGTGCCCAAGTTGAACAAAGACAGCTTTGCTTCATGGCAAAGAAATATAAGACTCCACTTATCAGGTATTGGTAATGATGTTACTCAATTCCTAGATACTTAATATGTGTTGCCTACAAGAGTATTTGACAGTAGATCAATTGAGAGAGAAGCACAAACACAATTTCATGGTTATAGAGCTTTCTTCCTCACTCCGTGATGCTGAATTTAAAGATGTCAAGGATTGCAAAACTGCAAAGAAGATGTGGGACAAACTAAAGCTTGTACATGAAGGTGATACAAATGTTCTTAGAGCCAAGTTAGAAAGCCTTAGAGGAAAATTTGATTATCTTAGAATGAAAGAAGGAGAAAACATCACACAGTACAACACAAGAATAAAAGAGTATTCAATGCTATACGAGGAGTTGGAGGTACACTTGAAGAGGAGACAGTGGTAAGTAAAATCTTAAGAACCTTATTGCCTGTATATGCTATTAGATTTTCTTTCATTCAAGAAATGAGAGCAGTAGAAAACAATATAGTTACTCTTGATAGTTTAATTGGTAGACTAATTTCATTTGAGATGAATAACTTTGAATATAGTGTCTTACCAAACTTAGAGTTTGCATTTACGTCTTCTATGAGAATAAGCAAATCAAGTCATAGACACACATCTAGAAGAGATAGTGAAAGTGAAAGTGAAGAAGAAGATCTAGATGAAATAGAAGCACTTATGGAAAGAAGAATGTAGAGAGGCAAAGGTAAATACAAAGGCAAGTTACCACTTGTATGCTTTAATTGTAAAGAGATTGGACACTTTGCCGCAAGATGTCCTAACAGAAGAAAAGATGATAGAAGTAATGACAGATCTTTTAAGAGGAAATATGATAGAGGTGATAACAAAGATTACAGAGGTTAATAACAATTAGAAAGAAGAGATACTCAAGACTACAAGGACAAAGGCAAGAAGGCTAGCTACCTAGCTGCTTGCAAAGATGAAGATACTAACACCGAACTTGATGAAGACATCGAGATGGTATTTGTAGCTATGAAGGATCACTCAAATGAAGATGAAAGGTATGTAGAAACTACACTCATATCTAAGGTTAGCAACAATGACATCTGGATTATAGATAGTGGCTGCACTCACCACATGACTGGTGACAAAGAAGATTTTAACACTTTTGAGTATTATAATGGTGGTACAGTAAGAATGGGTAATGACACAACTTGTCTAGTTGAAGGTAAAGGAACAATAATGTTGAATAACCTAATTAAATGTGAAAATTCTTATTGGGTAAAAGGATTTAATTATAATCTATTGAGTGTTTATTATCTGAATAATTCAGGACACAGAGTAGCATTTGAGAATAAGAAGGCAAAGATCTTCAATGAATCAAGAAAATTGATTGGTACTGGTGAACAAACTAGAGGTAACTTATTCTATCTGAATGATACTAACACCACTTTCTTAATGACTAGAAATGAATACATATGGTTGTGGCACAAAATATTGTGTCATGTGAATTTTGACAACATGATGAAAATAAGCAGAAGGAGAAATGTAAGAGGCTTACCGATGATGACAAAGCCAGACAACATCATGTGCAAGAATTGTCAAAAAGGTAAAATGACTAAGTCTAGTTTCAAAATTAAAACCCATCCATCTGATGACATTCTAGAATTAGTCCAAAATTAAAACAAAGAGTTATTTTGGAGATAGATATTTTATTCTCTTTGTTGATGATTACTCTAGAATGATGACAGTCATGTTTCTTAAAGAAAAATCTGAAGCATTCAAGATGTTTAAATGGTATAATGCTATGGTAGAGAAACAAAGTGGTAAGGATATGAAATATTTGAGATCAGATAGAGGAGGAGAATTTATATTAGATGAATCCACTAATTTCTATAATGAGCATGGTATAAAAAGACAGGTTTCTGCACCAAGAACACCACAGCAAAATGGGATTGCTGAGAGAAGGAACAGATCAATAGTTGATTATGCTAGAATACTGATGATAGAGAAAGGAATCACCCAAATATTCTGGAGGGAAGCTGTCAGTATTGTTGTCTACACACTTAACAGAGTACAATTATAGGACACAAATAAGACACCTTATGAGCTATGGTATGGTAAAACACCCAATGTAAGTTACTTCAAAATCTTTGGTAGTCAATGTTATGTCTTAAAGGATGATAGAAATGGAAAGCTTGACACCAAGAGTG
>MU227692.1:944786-1007250 GCA_018584345.1 Thuja plicata
AAGGTATTTTTCTAGGGTATTCTACCAAGAGCAAAGCTTATAAATGTCTCATCAAGGCTTCTAACAAAATTGTTGAAAGTGCAAATGTAAAGATAGATGAATTTGTAGAAAAGAATGAGCTAGAAAGAATAAAAGAACTAGAGGACTACAACAAGTGAAGAACTCAAAACTCTACCCGAGAAATAGTGCTTAACTCCAAAATAACAGAATGTTGCAACTGACGATCAGATTGTTGTTACCGACAGTCAGGATAATAATCAGAATAATGTGCAAGGCGATGAAGAACAGAATGAAGATCAAAAATAATGATCGAGCTGATACACAAAGAGTTGTACATGTACTTGCAAGATATGTAAGAAGGAACCATCTAGAGATCTAGATCATAGGAGATAAAAAGGCTGGTACAAGAACAAGAAGTAAGTCTTTAAAGTCAAACTTTTTAATTTGTGAGTTTGAGCCAAAATCTGTCAATGCTGCACTAGATAATGAGGAATGGATAAGTGCTATGAATGATGAGATTGAAAATATTGAGAAGAACAAGACATGGTCACTTGTGCCAAGACCAGATGACAAGAATATCATTGGTACAAAATGGACATTTAGGAATAAGTTGAACAAGAATAGAAAAGTCACAAGAAACAAAGCAAGACTAGTATGCAAGGGGTATGCACAAGAAGAAGGTATAGACTATGGAGAGACCTTTGCACCCGTTGCTAGTCTAGAAGGAGTAAGAATAATACTTTCTTATGTTGCATTCAAGGGATTCAAAGTATATCAAATGGATGTCAAGTCAGCATTCCTAAATGGAATACTTGAAGAAGAGGTATACATTGAATAACCAGAAGGGTTTGTTGATCCAGACAAGAGAAACATGGTATGTAGACTTCACAAAGCCTTGTATGGATTGAAACAAGCTCCTAGAGCCTGGTATGAATGAATTCATTCCTATCTTATAAGTATTGGATTTGTAAGGACTAGTGAAAACAATAATCTTTATTTGAAGGAAGATATTGAAGCTAACACTTTAATTGCTGAAATATTTGTTGATGACATCATATTTGGAGGCAATGATATGCTATGCAAATCATTTGCTAATGAGATGAGCAAAGAGTTTTAGATGTCTATGTTTGGAGAGATCAACTTCTTTCTTGGTCTATAGATCATTCAACAAAGTGAAGGTATTTTCATTACACAGTCCAAATACATCAAAGAAGTCCTGGAAATATTCAAGATGGAAGATTCTAAACTAGTTGGAACACCAATGGCTACTGGATGTAAGTTAACAAAGGAGGACAAGACAACAAAGGTAAATCAGACTTTGTAAAGATCAATGCTTTGAAAACTCATGTATGTTGTACACACTAGACCAGATATTGCACATGCAGTAGGAATTGTTACTAGATTTTTTGCTAACCCCAGGGAATCACATATGACTGTTGCAAAAAGAATTATAAGATATCTGAAGAATACTGAGGAATTTGGCTTATGGTATAGAAGAGAAGCCAAATTTGAACTTAAGGTATTTACTGACACTGATTAGGCTAGAAATATTGATGACCGGAAGAGCACAACTGGAGGACCATTCTTTATGGGTGACATACTTGTCACATCAATTAGCAAGAATAAAGGATGCATCTCTCAGTCTACTACAAAAGTAGAGTATGTTGTTGCTACTGCAAACTGCTCAAATATTGCATGGATCAAACAGTTGCTGGAAGGTATGCATATGAAGATCTCAGAACCAGTAATTATCTATTGTGATAACACTAGTGCAATAAACATTTCCAAGAATCCAATCATGCATGCCAAGACTAAACACATTGCCATCAAGTATCATTATTTGAGAGAGCAAGTTCAAGAAAAAGAGGTGATACTTGAGTATGTGCAATCAAAAGAACAACTAGCTGCTATCTTCACCAAGCCACTGCCCAAGGATACATTTGAGTACTTGAGAAAGAGACTAGGGGTCAAACCCTTGTTAGTTAGTCAGTAATATGACTGAAGGTTGCATCAGCCTAAATATTATCAGAATATCATTCATGTTGATGTAAGCAAAAAGATGATTTCAAAGATACATCTATATACAGACAGGTATATACCAGAACCGAGCACTCGAATATATTTTTGTATTGCTGATGGATAAGGGAAATTCAAGGAATATATTATGGATAGGAGAAAAATGATTGCTTGACATGAATGTTAAATATTTGTAAAATATTTTTTTTGCATTGCTGTCAAAGGGAGAGAGATTATCCATATTATCACATTCTTCTGAAAAAGGGAGAAATATTATCCATTACCAGATTACACAAAGGGAGAGTTGCTGACAAGACCAAAAGACATCAAAGAGAGAGAATAGTCAAAAGAGAGAAATTGGTACAAGAATAGGACTCAACACATCAAAACATAAAGAACTGCAAGAATCAAATCTAAGCTTAAACAGAGCTTACCGAAGATCAAACATTTATCAGTTATCAAAAAAAAGATTGGTAGTTTGATGAATCTCAACTATTGTATTTCGTATTGTATTAGAAATAGTATAGTGTGATAATATAGTATGTTGCCATCAATGGAAAAGGGAGAGATTGATGACATGTAACTGATTGAATGTTTGATAATGTTAAGTTGAAGATAATGCAAAGCATTAAATCAGTTAATGGTTTGTATTGTCATTGATGTCAACTTGATATCATATGTACAATCATGTACATAATGCCAAAGACTTCAGAGAATCAATAGAACAAAGGTTATGCTTTCAGCAATGCATAAATGTCAAGTATTCACTAAGTGATAGATAACATTGACGGAGTGCACACCATCGGTAAAGGCAAAGAAGAAAAGTCATAGTGATACCAAACGAGTAGAAGACAGTATTGCCCGACAAAGAAAAACCACAGGATGTCTGATGAGCTGAAAACAAAGTTTCTTGACGAGTAAAAATCTAATGATGTCTGACGGACGGAGATCCTGAAGCTAACTAGAGTCATGTCGAAGGAACTGTCAGTTTTCACTGACAACTAACTAAAGAATTGACCAACGGAACAGAGAGTTCAGAAAATGACAAAATATCTAGCTGGTAAGAGCTAAAGCTAGACTTAACTGGTTTTTTTCTTTGTTTTATTCGACTAGAGTTAGGTAATTGATTTAAAGAAGATTTTTACAGTTGGCAAGAAGATAACTACGAGATAAATCAGGAGTTATGCTTTAAATCAAATTGGCTAGATTTTTTTTCACACCAAGGATCAAGAATCAAGAAACAATGAATATCATGTCTATATAAGAGACAAGCTTAATTCATTTTCAAATGAACATTCACAAAAAGGGATTAAGGGGAGTGAATGAAAAGAGGATGTTGAAGAGAAACTGATGAAGAAGAACTTCATACAGTCTTGATCAATCAAGCTGAAGGAGAGCTAAAGAATTCTACAGACACTGACGAATAGTGAAGCACAACATCACAGAGAAGAAAGTGTGGAGCACAAAGAATTGAATTGATACATTGATCAGAGAGGTAATGTACTTAAATAGATCTGAAAATCTGCAATTCAAAGTTGCATCATGAACAGGTCATAGTGTTTCAATTTAACCATTGAAGCATCAAGTCTCTTAACATAGTAGAACTTATTAGTCTTCTATATATTGAGGTACATCCCAAGGAGTGCCAAAAAGGTTGAATCATGAAAGTAGCATTGGATTTGCCCGATACCTATTGGCAGTCTAAGAAGGAGGCTGATTCAAGGATGGTAGTAATAGATTCCTAATACTAAGTGACAACCTCTATGTATAAAATCCTCTAGCAAGGTCGCACTTTAACAGTGTGTTTGTAACCTTTAACAGAGTTGGCTCCTAACAGGGCTCACTTCAGAAGAGTGAAAATTTGTGGTACTGGTCCTAGTGGTTTTTCCGTTAACAGGGTTTCCACGTTAAAAATTCATGTGTTATGTGTGTATGATTCATTTCTTTATTTTTTTGTATCTGACATAGTTAACATTGGATTGATTGGTATATCGTGCTTATTTACTTAGTTTTGGTAAATAGTTATACTCCTTATCGGTAATCAAGGAGAATAAGGAAAGACAAGGAAAACTGACAGATAGTTATTCATTATAAGTATTTCATGGCATGCATCTTGTAGGGACTTAATAATATGAGGTTTATTTGATTGGTGGTTAATGTTGGAAGGATAAATTTTTTAGGCCACTGATTCACCCCCCCTCTTAGTTATTACTAACAATTGTTTCTGTACAAACAAAGTTTCCAGCAAGGGTTTTTCACTGGTGACTGAAACTACATCCATCCAAGAGTTCAAAGCTAAGAGAAGTACAAATTTCCAAGTGACGACATGTAAATTAGAGCCCATTTTTATCATTTTTGACAAGTTTGAAAGTGTGAGTAGCATATTTTCAAAGTGTACAATAAAAAAGGATTCCAATCATCGAAATGGTGGCCTTAAGAGCAAGAATGAAAATCTTCAATTTGATCTCAAAGCCCTTCAAAAGCTATAGTGGCCAAGGGAACACAGAAATACACCACAAGACCCAAAAAATTTCAAAAGTTTGGTGATCAAATGGAGTTTGAATTATCTTAGAAAGCCATACCTATATGTGCGCTAAAATCTGCAAGATCTCCAAAAAAAAATCCATCAAACCCTCATCTTCACAATGGTGACATCTTCATTGGCGGCTAAAGCTTAGTAGAGAAGACTATAGAAAATGAAATGAAAGTGAAGGATTCTTAGGGTTTTGATACCCTATATTGACTACATGGAACACATTTTATGACTTTCATTTTATTTTCCCTTCTATTATTTTTTTTTTCTTCTTTCTCGTGCATCTTATGGGATTTTAATGATTTGTAAGTGATATGTAATATCACTAAAAAGGGAAAAGATTTAAAGAAAAATATTATTAAAATGATATTTTCTCATATCATTTTATTAATGTTATTTAAAAATGTGGAATGTAGGCTTTTTAAAAAAAAGTAAGCAATAAGTATTTTATTTTATATAATTTAATAATAGTTAATGATTAATTTAATATTTATTATTTTAACAAATATTATTAAATTAATAATGATATTAAGTGGTTTAAATTATCGATTAATAAACACTATTAATATAATTAATATTTATGAGAATAATAAACTATAAATTAAATATTAATTATCATTAAATTAATAAAAGTACTAAATGCCTTATACTTCATTTATCTAATCAATATCCTGATATTTATTAAATAAATGAATTATAAATCATTTGATATTTGTGATGCAAAATAAGATATTTATTTTTTCACTTTGAAAAGGTCAAAACAAAGAGATATATTGCAAAGTAATGGCAGAGCCTTAGAAGTCAAAAAATGCAGTTGTTAAAGTCTGCAGGGAGTTATTGCATTTCAGAGGCTCCTTATGGGCATGTTTAAAAGATAAGACTGCATTTATGTAGGGTATTTGTAGACACCCAAAATTGACCAGGTGTCTTAATAACATCTTAATATCAACAAATCTCATCAAAATGCTTAAAAATGGATCAAAATCAAATTAAATGGTCATTTATCAATCAAATTGGATTAAATCAAATAAAATCAAAGGATTAATTAATAATGAAATCAAATAATCAAATATAAGCCTAAAAAAGATCAATCAAAAATTATATAATTAATTTTAATCAATTAATTGTATAGTTTAAATCAAAAAACAAATTGAACCTATTCACCCTTACATGGCTAATTTAATTGATTGATTGAATTAAATAAATCCTAATTTCTTTGAACATAATTTGATCAACCGATGAGAATTGAGGATTTTGTCTCTTTGTCCCAACCTTTGAGACAACCATTTAAATGGTCCCCTCATTTGAAACCATTTGAGGGATCAAACTCAACCAAGGATTAACCCATGGTCAATTCACTCTATTCCCTACCCTTGGGATTTTACTATAAATACAAGCCATTTCTAAGCATAATATATCCTAGAAAATTCAAATGCATAGCATCATCACTATAGGCAATTTAAGAGCAATTGAGTAATATTTTCAGCATTTTGAGAGCAAATTGTGAAGATTTTATCATTTATCATGAGAATTTGGATTCATCTTTAAGAGATTTTTGAGAAAATTGAGAGCTAGATTAGGCATTTATCATCAATTTCTCATTCTAGGATGGTCACTAGTGGAGATTAAGGCTAAGAGCTCTACTTGCAAAGCCTAGTTAGAGAACCATGGAATGTTATGGATGTTAATTTCAAATTTTTAGATTAAATTTCTTGTTTCTTTCCATAGAATTATAGCTAATCATCCTAATTTCATGAAGGTGTATTAATTCACACACAAATGGCACCCATCATGGGGCTTTAGGCCTCATTTTACATCATTTTATCATATTTTTGTGTGTTTTTGGCTTTATTTTGTCTCTATTTGCAAAAAATAGGTGAAATGATGCGTATGAGTGATCTGATGATCCGTATGATCATTTAAATGATGCATGTAGTTTCTATTCTTTCTCTGTCTTACTTTCTATGCAACGTGTGAGATAAGTTGTGATGCATACACCGGTAAAGCGTCACTTGCAAACAACAAAGTGTCACCTGTGAACAGTCAATTGTCGCGTGTGATCTGTTCTTTTTCACATTTAAATCATTATGTGACACTTTCAAAGTTTATTTTACTGCCTGTTCATTTTTAAATGTCGCGTAGTAAAATTTCATTTACGCTTTGAATGTTTTAAATAACGCTTGCTAACAGTGAGATACCACATATTAGCTATTAAATTCTGCTTACTATTTTCTGTCATATTTTGATGTCAGATCTTGAAATTCTATTTTCTAACTCTTTGTCTATGTTTTTCTGCAAATGAGCAAACACAGGAAAGTACAGAAACCAACATTTTGAGTTACTAAGACAAGCAAAGAGGTAAGAGCACAAACCAAACATGATAAGCAAATACATGCTTCCAACATTTTAGAAAATTTAAAGGAAGAGGAACATCTTTATGATCATTATATAAAAGTGTTTTTTGCTTATAAGAAGAAATTTCCTATGTTTTGAGTTGATTTCTTGTTTTTAAGTTCTTCAAATTGTTTCTTACAAATTTGGATTAAAAAGAACTTAGGAGCATATTCTCAAGTTGATTTTCAAGATTTCTTCACTTTGTTGGTTGTGTTGACTAACTTGTTGGAGGAGCCGGAGTGGGAACGATCGCCACTAGGTGAGTAGTAAAAAGCCAAAAATCAATCAAAAATGTGCCTAGCCTTTGCTAGCTTTGAAACAAGGTATTCTACTTAACAAGCTTGCATTGGTCAAATTGTGGCAAATTCATTTAAATCTAGTCTAATAGGAAAACCCCTATGATTGTCCAAGTTGAATAATCATTAGGCATATGCTCTCCACTTTTTGAAGTGGATCAAAAATCCAAACATGTGAGTTCAATTTGGTAGAAACAAAGGGATGAATTAACCAAACATTTCATTTATAAGAACCTCCTTGTCAAGGGGTTGAAAAAAAACAAGCGTGTTTGAAGTGTTTGGAACGAAGGAATACAATAGGGATATTCTCTTCACTCTTTGAGTGAATCAAATTCTCAAACTTGTTGGACTAAGTTCATTTTTCTGCCTTCCATGTATGCTAGATTAAATTAGAGCTTTAGAGGGCCTGCCTCCTGAGAATTCCTTTACGAAGGCGGTGAGAGGGAACGACCCAAAGTGGGAGACAATCTCTTTTTCCATGATATCATCCAACCCACTATAAATAAATTCACTTTACCTTAATTTAAAAGTGACTAAATTGTGTGCAAGTCATCCTCACTTCCTCAAGTAGTCCTTCAGGATTGCACAAAATTGTACTTTTGTGCGTGTGGGAAGCTCGCAAGGGGTAAAGGAACTTGACATGATTAAGAATGGAGGTGTGATTAAAATTGGTTAAAATAGTAAGCCTACCTTCTAGAGCCATTGTTAAAAGCCATATTTTTTTGACTCTAGGTAGATTTCTAGGTAGGTAGCTCTAATCAAAGACTTTAAATTTTTAAACCCTAAAAAAATCTAAAAATTCAACTTTGATCGGTAAAGTGACGCATATGAGAATTTCAATGATGCTTACAAACAATCCAGTGATGCATAACAACTTGAAATGATGCCTATCAACTATTAAACACCGTGCAAGTCACTAGAAAGTCCTGCTTGGAATCAATTTAATAATGCCTATCAACAGGCAAACACCGCGTACTCACTGCAGAGTGCCGCGTATAATAATTCCACTCACCGTGTACTAGCTTTAAAGTGATGCATGCACAACCGAAAGTGACGCCTAGAAACAAAGAAGGGAAAATGGTGGCTATATCTTGAGGGTTTGAAAACAAGATACTCACATTTTTGGATACCCTTTTGGACGTTTTACCTCTATGTATACTCAACTTGATCAGAATCCGCCATTATTGGACATTTTGCAACATTATCTAAGAATTGATCATTTAAGGGAGATAAAAAGCCTAAGATCTTTACTTGATTTATGTTCATTCTGGCTTTTACATGATCTTATTATATCAAGGATACCATGCAACCTGGCGAATCCTATCTAAGGCAAGAGTGTCCTTTTCCGGGTGATCCTTACTTCTTCAAGACATTTACAAGAACCTATAAAGGAAACAAAGCCAACAATGTCCTTTCCATTTGGAAACATGGATCCCAACCAAATCAATCATGTTAACAAAGACATGAATAATAATGGAGGAGGAAATGGTGATCCTAATAACCAAGGGTCAAACAACAATAACAATAGAGGAGGAAACATTTACCCAAACAACCAAGGGTTAAACAACAACAATCTTGGAGGAATTAATCTTGACCCTAATAGTAACAATGGGGGAAACATTGACCCTAATGATGAATAATCAATTGATGAAAAGGTAAATGAAGCAATGCAAAGTCCCTTCTTCATGAAGCTCATGGAAAAAGTGTTGGAAAAGGACAAAGAAAAATACTTTCTAGACCTAGCACAAATGGGTGTCAAACTTCCCCATGACTATGATGTCAACAAACTTAAGCAAAAAGAAGCTGAGGCTAACCCCATTGATATCATAAACAATAAATTCCAACTCTTCCAAATTCAATTGGACACGATGAAACAACGCAGGGTTCCTAAACCCTTTTCTATGGAAGCTTTGTGTCCTTTTCTATTTGATAAGTCATTAATCATGGTTCCATTCCCAAATAATGATATCTTTCCTAAATATGAAAAGTATGAAGGAACAAATGATCCTCAAGATCACCTAAGGGAATTTTGTGCATTGAGTCTAGAGTTCATGCATGGTATGACTTACCTAATGAGGTTATTCCCTAGAAGTTTGGGAGGCATGGCAATGGAGTGGTTTTTGAAGTTACCCTCCGACATCCGAACCTTTGAAGAATTGGCTTCTAAGTTTGTAACTCATTATTCTTATAATATCAAACATCAGATTACAATTCTTAATTTATGTAACACCAGGCAAAGAGAAGGAGAGGGATTCCTACTTTTCCTCCAATGATGGAGATCGGTATCTGCTAGATACCCTCGAAGTGTACCCGAAAAGGAGAAGATGGATATCTTTGTAAATAGCTTGAATCATGAAATGAACTATCTGTTAAGGCTATAATGTCCTAGGTCATTCCAAGACCTAATTGAGAATGGGGTTACAATGAAAGAGGTATTGGTCAAAAGTGGAGAAATCAAACTTTACAAGGATAGCAAGAATAACAACAACAACAATACTTCCAATACCAATCAAAATCGCAATACCCCTAAAAACAACCAGTTTTGGATTAGAAATAACAATAATAAAGGAGTGGTTAACGATGGAATGGTAGAGGAAAATACTTTAAAGGCCACCCCTTTCAATCTCACCCAAAGTTCAGTTCAATCCAATAATTTAAATCAAGCACCCAGAGTGCCCTTTAACAACAACACTAATAACAACTTTGGGAATAATCAAGGGGCTTACAAGCCTAAACCTTTCTTTGCACCTACACCCAAAAGGACATTCACTAATTTGGTTGAACCATTGGAAAGTGCATTAAGAACACTTATTGCAAATAAACTTATTGACCTACCAAGGACTCAACCATATGAACCTCAAATCAATCCAAATTGGTGGAGTGAGAATAACCATTATGAGTACCATAGAAATCAGGGACATAAGACAAATGATTGCATGCATCTCAAACATGTGGTACAAGATATCATTGAAAATGGTGTGATAAAGGTAGAAGGCCCTCAAAATAATGAAGCTCACATGACCTTTAAGACTCCTTTCTATAAACATGAAAAAGGAGAATCTTCCAACTCAAACAATGGAAGAAACAATGGGAACAATGCGAGAGGAAATAATAATGTTAACTTTGCACATACCTATGATAATACTATCAATGCTCTATCTGGACATGAGAGTACTATCAATGTTGTGGTGATCAAAGATCAACCTAAAGTGGAAATCTCTAATGCCATCACAAGGGGGCAAGGCTCAAAGGTTACCCTACAAGGGGGTACTCCTATAAATATTGGTCCCAAAACACCAATTATTTTGGCTAAAAAAACACCACCTACAACAAAGCCTTATAGTTTAGTGGATCAATTACAAAATATTCTAGCATAAATATCAATTTTGGAGTTGTTGAAGCTTCCTTCTAATCACAAGGATATCTTGGAAAATCCTTAGTTGAGACCACTGTTCCTATAAACTTGGAGGAAGATAAATTTTAGAATATGGTAGGACATCTCATAGCCCCTCATTGTCTTTCATTTTCAGAGAAAGATGATATGTCTATCACACATCCTCAAAATTTACCCTTGAATATAGAAGTGTTAATACAAAGGCATAGGGTCAAGAGAGTTCTCATAGATGGGGGAGCTAGTCTTAATATTTTTACTTTAAACCTTGTCAAGTCATTAGGGTTAACCAAGTCTTCTATTGACCCTAAAAAGAAAATCACCATTAAGGCTTATGATGAGGAAGAAAGATCTTCAAAGGGTATGATTATTCTACCAATTCAAGTGGGACCTATAAAAAATAATACCATATGCCAGGTCCTTTATATGAAATTAACTTATAATATCTTATTGGGAAGGCCATGGATACATGAAATGAAAGTGGTACCTTCTACCTATCACTAATGTATAAAATTTTCACACATGATGGAAGAGATCACGATTGGAGGAGATTCAAATCCATTCCAATATTGTAATGCCTTAAAGCCAAGTCACAAACTATTCATACCTCATAATAGGGAAGGATTCATCCCTAATATTACCATGGAAAAAGATAAAGAGGAAAGTTCAAAGCCAACATCAAATATTACATCAACCTCCAACCCTAATCAAACTAACTCAACTACAACAACTAAGGGAAAAGAAAAGTTGAGTTATGAGGGTGAAAATTCAAATGATAATTCATTCAAGACTTCAACATTGAGAATGGAAACCTTGAAACCTACTAAGGAAGAAAGAGAACAAGCTAAGAAGGATCATTATCAAAAGATGAGTGACATGATGAACCAATTTGAGAAACAATGCAAAATTCACTCAAAAGGGATAGGGGAATATTCCATTTCCCTATTGGATTTACCTACATCTCCAAGGACACATGGGAATCCATCTAAAACTCATCAACCTCACAAATATAATTCTCATTTTGTGAGAGGATGTGATAAACCAGGAATGAAAAAAGAGGATAATGAAGTATTGAAATGGCTTTATAAAGAGGAGGATAATTCAAATAATCCTATTGAAAGGGTGCAACATATCAACATCCAAACTGATCAATATGGAAAAGGATTTGATATCATGAATAAAATGGGATATAAGGGAACAGGACCCTTAGGAGTTTGACATAGAGGGTTGTTAGAGCCTATTGAACCAGTTTTGAGAGAAAAAGAAGAGAAAGCCAACATAGGTTTTCAACATAAAGGAGAAATTTCAAGTCCCATACATGATTTTTGTGACCATATAAACATGGTAGGCTCTGAAAGTGAAGATGATTCTATGGATTATGAGTGGGATTCCTTTTTCGAAGAATCTTGTCATGACATATAGGTTGATGTCATTCACACCTATGCAACTCCTCCAAAAGTTAAAAATCAAGAACATGTGACTCAAGGTTCGACTTCTACTCAAACATCAAGTGAACCTCAACAATCCAATGTAGAAAAAGAACCTCCTTAAAATAAATGGGTAGGTGAAACTTGGGTACCTTCGTGGGTGGGATATTCTAACCTAGTGTTTAATCCACACACTTTCTTTCCCATGGAAATCTTACAGGATTCTAGTGAAGAGGATTTTGATCCTACTTCCATGGACCATCTTGAAGAGGCA
Source organism: Thuja plicata (assembly GCA_018584345.1). Classification (NCBI taxonomy): domain Eukaryota; kingdom Viridiplantae; phylum Streptophyta; class Pinopsida; order Cupressales; family Cupressaceae; genus Thuja; species Thuja plicata. Next base: position 957,118 of record MU227692.1, read on the forward strand.
CATGTCATAGACCTTGATGATACAATTTATGAACCATCCAACAAATTCATGTCCCTAAATTCTTCAAATGATAATTCATCCAATGAATCCTTTTCCTTAATGCACCTTGAACTTATTGATTGGGATCTTTCTGAGCCAAATGACTTACTATATTTCCCAAATGACAATGCAATGGCCTTATACCTAAATGTGGTTGAACCAAATTCTTCCATCAATGAATTAACTCTAGACATGATGATAGGGGTAGGTGTTCAACCTCTCACTCCACAAAATGAAAAGAAAAAATACAAAAAAATGAGAAGGTCTAGTGCTGAAAATCACCATGTGGAAGTGCTAGACCCAAAAAAAGTAAAAATAAAGGATGTTTCCAAAGGTAAAAACCTAAATGTGGCACCTAAGGAAGAGAGGTTGGACACCTTACCAGCACATGAAGATGAAAGATCACCTATACTCATTGAACCCACAGAAAAAGTTAACATTGGTACCAAAGTGGATCCCAAATTTATTCACTTGGCAGCATCTTTGAGTCCCTTGGAAAGGAAAGAGTTCATCAAATTCTTTCAAGAAAAGAAAATCAACTTTGCATGGTCATATGCTAATATATCCGGATTGGATCCAAGTTTCATAATGCATCATTTGAATGTGAAACCCGGTGTTAAGCCCGTCAATCAGAAATTGAGAAAAATGCATCCACATATAGCCCTTTTAGTCAAACAAGAATTTGAAAAGTTACTCAAGGTTGGATTCATAAGAGTAATTGCATATGCAGAATGGATCTCCAACATTGTAGCGATTACTAAACATGCTAAATCTATAAGAGTTTGCATGGATTTCAAAGATCTAAACCTTGCTTTCCCAAAAGATGACTTTCCATTACCTAGCATAGATGCTATTGTGGATCTAACTGCCGGTCATTCTATGTTTTCACGTAGGGATGGATTTAGTGGATATAATCAAATTTGCATTGCACCTGAAGATCAAGAGAAGACAGCCTTTACATTCCCATGGGGTACTTTTTGTTGGAATGTAATTCCTTTCGGTCTCGAAAATGCCAGAGCAACTTATCAAAGAGAAATGACCACCATATTCTATAATATGATGCACACCTTCATAGAAGATTATGTTGATGATATTCTAGCTAAGTCACATGAAAGAAAGGATCACTTACCCATACTTGAAAACATTTTTACAAGGCTTGAACAATTCACAGTGAGACTCAACCCAAAGAAGTGTGCTTTTGGGGTACAATCCAGAAAACTCATAGGTTACATTGTTTCTGCAAAAGACATTGAAGTAGATCTTGAAAAAGTAAAAGAAATAATGGACATGGACATTCCAAATAATATTAGTCAAATGACGTTAATTCAAGGAAGACTTCAATCTATAAGGAGGTTCATATCTCAATTGGCGGAAAAGTTTCGTTCATTCACAAGGTTGTTATACAAAGACACCATCTTTACATGGGATGAGGAGTGTGATAAAGCTTTTACATTATTGAAAAAATACTTGATGAATCCACCCATCTTGATACCACCTATTCAAGGCAAAGCTTTATTACTCTATATATCAGCAATGGAAAAATATTTAGGATTCTTATTGGCACAAGAGGATAATGAAGGAAAAGAAAGAGATATATACTACTTGAGTAGAACATTGATCAAATATGAATTAAATTATAGCTTCGTGGAAAGGGCTTGCCTAGCAGTGATATTTTCCTCTCAAAAGTTAATACATTATATGTTGATGCATAAGGTGAAGCTAATAGCCAAAATTGATCCTTTGAAATATCTACTGAGCAAAATAGCTCTAACTGGAAGAATTGCAAAATGGGTAATGGTGCTTAGTGAGTTTGACATTGAGTATCTAGATAGGAAAGCAATCATAGGTCAAGTTATTGCAGATCAGTTGGCCAAATATCCTTTAGAATCTACACATCCAATTCAAGTGGAGTTTCCTGATTATGAGATTGTTAATGTGGAAGCCAAGAAATGGACCTTATACTTTGATGGATCTTACACCCAAAATGGTAGTGGGGTAGGTATTCTTTTGATCACACCTCAAGGTTACACAATCCCAAAATCTTACAAGTTATTATTTCCTTGTACAAACAATATTGTGGAGTATGAAGCTTTAGTCATAGGTATCAAGATGGCCTTGGAATGGAATGTCACTGAATTACAAGTCTATGGGGACTCTCAATTAGTCATCAATCAGGTCAATAATGAATATAATACCAAAGATGAAAAATGATGCCTTACGAGAAATTGGTGGATGATTGGAAAAAGTACTTTGCTTTGATTTATTTTGAACAAATCTCATGTGACAAGAATAGAGAAGCAGATCCAATGGCTACCTTGGCATCTTTGCTTCAAATGCCCAATCAAAATGTGAGGTATGAGTTCTTGGTGGAAGAATTGGTTAAACCAACATTTGACCTATCTGATACCCAAATTATTTCCCTTTTAAATGGACATGATCCACCATGGTATGGACCCATTTATGACTACCTCAAAGACCAAACCTTACCTATAGACCAAACCTGTTCTCAAAAGTGAAATTTCATAAGACAAGTGGCTCGTTACACCATCCTTTCTGACACATTGTATCGTAAGGGTCTTGACAAAACGCTCCTTAGATGTCTAGAGGAAGATGAATCAAAATTATCTTTAAAAGATGTCCACAAGGGGATTTTTGGGTCACATTCAAGTGGTTTAAACTTAGCTAAGAAAATCATACGCATGGGGTACTTTTGGAAAACCTTAGAAAGAGATGCTTGTCAGTTTGTAAAAGTTTGTGCAAAATTTCAATACCATGGAGACATGATCCATGCACCAACACAAGAATTACACCCATTTGTCACACCATGGCCATTCTACCAATGGGATTTTGATTTGATCAACTTGATTTATCCACCTTCTTCCAACGAACATAAGTACATTCTCATCGCAATAGAGTATTTCACTAAATGGGTTGAGGCTGTCCCTTTAACAACTGCAATGGGGAAACAAATTTCCATGTTCATCCTTAATCATATCATTTGTCAATATGGTGTTCCTCATGCCATCATCATGGATAATGGAAAATAGTTTAAGAACAAGGATGTAGATGAACTTTGTGACACATTCCATATTACTCATTATTCTTCATCCATTTAATATCCCCAAGGTAATGGACAAGTAGAAGCTACCAACAAGAATATTCTAATAATCCTCAAAATATCGGTTGGTAAGTCAGGTAGAGATTGGCACCTTCAAATCAATCCAAAATTATGGGCCTATAGAACTAGTATTCGCACCCCGACAGGAGCTACACATTTTTCATTAATTTATGGGGCTGAAGCTGTTATACCCTTAGAAGTTGAAATACCATCCCTAAGAGTGTCACTACATGGATTAATTATAGATGAGGATTATAGGGTCACCCAACTTCAACAATTGGAATTGTTGGAGGAACATCAAACTCAAGCTTATGATCATTTGAAAGTGTATCAGAATCGAATCTAACAAAATTATAACAAGCATATTAAACCAAGAACCTTTCAAGTGGGAGATTTAGTATTGAGGGAGAATCCTAAAAATCAGGTTGATAGAGAAAAGAAAGGAAAGTGGGAAGAAAATTGGCTTGGTCCTTTTGTCATTGTTTCTTCTTTTGGAACGGGGACCTACAAATTAGCCGATTGTGATGGTGATGAATTGCAAGAACCTATCAATAGCATTCATCTTAAGAGGTTTCACACCTAATTAGATGAAGGAGTATCAGTTGAGAGTATCAAATGAGTTAGCATCAACTTTGTACATGAGAAAAAGTAAAAAATCCTAAAAAAAGGAGAAAAGATCAAAATACAAAAAAACAAAAATCAGAAAGTTCAAAAAGCCAAAAACATTGGAAAAGTAGAAAAAATTAGAGAAAGGAGAAAACTGAGCATGAAGAAATAAAAAACATTTGAAAAATTAAAAAAAATGTTGTCTTGGTGAAAACATAGCAAATAGGCACCTTGATGATAAAAAAAATCAACAAAATAAAAAAAAATTAAAAAAGAGAAAAGTGCCTTGGTGAAAACCTAGCAATAGACGTCTTGGTAGCAAAAAAAAGAAAAAAAGAGAAAAAGAGCAATAATCCCAAGAGGTGAAAACCTGGAAACAGGCACCTTTTGTCCCTTAGGTCTTTCCTAGTCGCATTTGTACATATTGCCTTTCACCATCTCATTTGTCCATATCCTCATTGCATCCGTCATTTGTGCATGAGCCATAATAAAGTCTTTCAGCTGCATGGTTGCATTCTAGGTCTCACTTTCCGTAAGTTTCACATTGATCACATTTATCACTTGGGGGAAATCATCATTAGATGTTGGTATTAAAAGGATTCAAAAATGCACAATGTTGGTCACACAATAGGAGTAGCTTTTCAGATTCAGAGGAGAGATTATTTTGGAACCTTTGATGGATATCATTGTTCAACCCTAAACAGTTTGATCCTACAACATGATCCTTGAGTTTCATTGACTTATTTTATCGGGATTAAAAATTGACATCACATTAAATGATAAGAATATTTGGAATTCTTTTTGAAAATCTTGATACATTGCTACACAATTGAAATTTTTTATGAGTTTTTCATTGACTTTTTTGAGTCATGTCTTTTTAGCTAATTGATGATGTTTTGATTAGATTGGCGATGATGGAGACGTGATGTTTTCTTGGCTTTTGTGTGAATATTTTGAGGGAGATTCTTTCAGTTGTGTAAATTCATCTAAGGACATGGTCATCAAAGAACCATCGAGGAAATTCATATAGGAAGGAGGGTTAACCTTTGTTTGTTTACGCAAAAGATACCTTGGCTATTTAGATCTTCCATATCTTAATATGAAAATCCACTTGCAACATTGAATCCATTGAAACTAGTATTCATATTCCCATGGCTGGTCATTCAACTAGTGAGGGTTGTACTAGTTTCCTAAAGAGGTTACCAAATGAGATGAAAGTCATATTCACATTCGTATAGTCGCAATGGCACCAATAAGGATTGTATCGACTTTGAGTTCCATAATGCTCAATGATGAAAATATATCTCTTTTGTAGTTCTTTCGCAAAAAGCTAGTGACCTTTAGTTGCATTGCATTGCATTTTCATGTTAGATTAATTGCATTATTTAGAGTGATTTTCCAAGTACGAAGGGTTCATCATTTTTGGGGGTTACATCAAAATTCAATGGTTTCAAATCAATTATGTGAGATTATCTTTTGCATTTATAGCATTAATCATTAATCATTATACATATCTTGAGTAAAAACAAAAGAAAAAATTACATTAATCATTATTCATTTATCCTTCATCTTTAGATTTGCATTTCATAAATTAAGTTGCATACATCAAAATCCAAAAAGATAGTTGCATTCATTTTGCCATTGCACTAAGTATTGCATCCATATCATTGCATTCCATAAACCATACATCAAATTAAAATCAAAATCATATAGACGTAGTTGCATAATCATCATTTGCATCCATTTATCCATGTCATAATCTTAGACATTGCATCCATAGCATAAATACAAGTAAGTGCATCATAGAAATCGTGTAGATATGCATATAAAGAAATCTCACATCAATCAACATCAAAGGGGAATCAATCAAAGAGCATCATAGATAAATGTCCATCATCAAATGTCTATAACAAATCAGTATATCAAAGATACATCAACAAATGATCCATACATCAAGTCCTAATCAAAATGACATATGACACATCAATGCAATATCTGGATATCAAGCTCATATCTAAGACCCAACTGGGGCACCTGATCCATCTCCACTAGCACCTGTTCCATCTCCTGAACCATCAGGACCATTGTCACCTACTCTATCCTGAGTGGAAGGTGGTGCCTAACTTGTGCTAGCACTCGTAGGTAACTGAGCTATCATCGCCAAGAACTGCTATAACATCGTGGTAACCTGATCTAACTAGACAGTAACTGTAGTCATCCCTGCCTGTAATCCTCACACATCCTATACTAAGCTATCAACAATAGGAGGAACTAGAGGTGCCTAAGGTGCCTAAGGGGCCTATGGTGCTAAAGGAACATGTGGTATCACTTGTGTTGTACTGCTCTGTGGATCCACCTGAGGGGGTACTTGTCCCTGTCTCTTTGGAGATGTCGATCTCTGCTAATCCTGACCCTGTAAAGGAACCTATCTATTTGCCTGCACTAATCTATGTCTCTATCCTACCCAAGTTGTAGTTGGAATTGCTTGAATCTGTGTCTGCATCAGAACCTGCACTCACCTCTGTCTAGGCTGACCAAATCCACCACCTCAAGCTCTAACATGTCCACCCCATATCTGAGGTCCTATAGCTCTCTGTACCTGAGGTACTCTCTGAACTCTCTACCTCCGAGATCATCATCAAAAAATAGCTCATCATCATCAGGAATCGACTCTATTGGATCTATGATTCTAGTAAAGTGATGTCGTAAGAACCACTCTTGATACTTAGCGGACATCCCTGCATCAGCTACATGACTCATCATATCCCATCTGACATATCCTAGCTGATCAATTTGTGCACATGCAAACTAATAATTGACCTAAGATCCCCACATGGATCACTCTTCATGTACTCTAGCATACAATGCCATACCCTGCGACATATCCTGCACTCGACCATACTGACGAAGAAATCTCCCAAAGAAGAATCACTCTATACAAAGTGGTGATCAACCAATCATCCACCAAGGGAAAACATATACAAAATCTCATCATCGTCCTCTCTCCAGCCATCACAACCCAAGTAAGGTCTCCATACAACCTGATTGATATCATCAATGGTTCGATGCCAAAATGCAACCTTGCCCAAATGATGTTGGAAAATCATGTAATCATACAGAAATGCATAAGGATATCCTTGAGCTCACACTCATGCTGATATCGGTCTAGTAATCAGGATATGCTCCCAGGTCCATAGCTGTAATAATACTGCACCTACAAAAATAGCTACACTGTGCCTATATACCACCTTGTGCAAATCATGATACAACTGTGCTAACACGCAAGATCCCTAGTCTAATCTCTAAGGCTGAGAAATCAAGTCCTCTAGAATCTAGCCCCAACTGACTGAAAAGCCATGACCTCTCTTATCTGGTAAGAGAAGTCCACCAATCACAGATCCTAGCAATGTTGGCAAAGTAGGAAATAAAGTGAATTGTGCCCATGTAATTCTATCATCCCCAATAGTCACATCTCTAAATACCTGTCTACATGCACTACCATCGTAGAGATGATCATAGTAAACCCACTCTCCATGAGTCAGGTTCCTCAATAATCTATATACATCCTCTGGCATGATGGTCATCTTGCTGAGGGGTAGATGGAAAGTATTATGGTCAGAGTGCCAACGCTCTACCATAGCTGTCAATAAACCTTAGTTCAGTTGAAATTGAGGAAGATCTAGAAGGAATCTGAGCCCACATGTCTTGATCGTATGTCTCTCAAGAGGGGTCAACTCATCCACCAGATTGAAGACCCAAGCCGCTACATTCCGTACGTACAACTTATGATAATGTGCCTACATTTTGAAAATGAAATGAATTATATTAGCATTTTTCTATTTGTGGATCATTCTAAGTCAATCAAACACATTAAAACTATCTTTTCTCTTTTTGAGTTCATCAAACTATTGTTCCTGACCTCTAGATCTTGAGAAGGGACCAATTTGTATTATTTTTAATCAATCTGATTGACACATCAAACATTCACTAATATGATTTTATTCTAATATCCTAAACACTAAGTAAACATTATGGAATCACATTTTTTTAGCTTGGCAATCAATCTGATCATTCAAACGATCAATCGAAGAAACCTTATCCTATTCTAAATCAAGTTTTCATCATATAACAGGCTACGCGTCACTTCATTATGCAAAAGTGTTATTTCACACTACACATCATTGAAAACATCCTACGTGTCATTTAAAGTGTCGGAGGTGTTGCTTTAAAGCATATGTGGCATTTGCACACTCTACACGTCATTTACATCTTTAGGGTTTCCTACATGTCATTCTAAACATGGGGTTTACATTTTGACCTAATTTCTACATAGTTTTTAAAGCCTCATATGTATCATTTGACTGCGTAGATACAGTATTTCCCTAGTCTAAGCATCATTCAAATGTTCCTAAGAGGCCTTTTGCTAAATCTAATCTAAAAAGCATGAAAATGACATTAAATGTTATAAAAAACAAGTAATATATGCACCAGGAAGGTTTAAATCACTCACCAAAGGTCCATAGTTGAGTGGTCTCTGATAATGGCGTGCTCTCTCGAACTGATGCTCTCAAATGGGGACCACCATTACTCTCAATCACAGTTAAACTAGAGCAAAATCTCAATAGTGAAAAGTGAAAATGAATAGTAAATTTTGGTTTTTCAACCTATTTAAGCTATTTTGACCTAATTTTGGAGAGATTTTTACCCCCCAGGACCTAAATCTGCATTTTTTGCACACTGGGGCATCTTGTGATCTTATTATCATTCTTCTTAATGTTTGCATAAATGAAATCATTTAGATATACTTTTCATCAATCACATCATATTGGCATCAGGACATCAAAATATTTTCATTTCTGAGGGGGTATATCTTATCAGATCATCAAATCAGGATTCTGCATCATATTTCATATCAAATCTGGGGCATTCAAATTTCAAACTTTTATCAGTGGGGCATCAAATCAAGTTTTGCATCAGGGTTTCACATCAAAGTTTCATATCAAGTTTCGCATCAACTTTTGCATCAAGGTTTTGTATCAAGTTTCACATCAAGTCTCACATCAAGTTTCACATCAAGGCATCAGATCAATTCTCACATCAAGTTTTGCATCAGGTTTTCAAATCAATCAGTGATCAGGACATGCAATTTTTTTTGAATCAATGTGCTTTGCACATCAATTCAAAGAGGGGCATTTGTAGACACCCAAAATTGACCAGGCGTCTTAATATCATCTTAATATTACCAAATCTCAGCAAATCTCATCAAAATCCTTAAAAATGTTCAAAAATGGATCAAAATCAAATTAAATGGACATTATCAATCAAATTGGATTAAATCAAATAAAATCAAAGGATTATTTAATAATGAAATCAAATAATCAAATATAAGCCTAAAAAGGATCAATAAAAAATTATATAATTGATTTAAATCAATTTAATGTATAGTTTAAATCAAAACTCAAATTGAACATATTCACCCTTACATGGCTAATTTAATTAATTGATTGAATTAAATAAATCCTAATTTCTTTCAACATAATTTGATCAACCAATGAGAATTGAGGATTTTGTCTCTTTGTCCCAACCTTTGAGATAACCATTTAAATGGTCCCCCCATTTGAAACCATTTGAGGGATCAAACTCAACAAAGGATTTACCCATGGTCAATTCACTCTACCCCCTACCCTTGGGATTTTACTATAAATACAAGCTATTTCCAAGCATAATATATCCTAGAAAATTTGAATGCATAGCATCATCACTATAGGCAATTTGAGAGAAATTGAGTACTATTTTGAGCATTTTGAGAGCAAATTATGAAGATTTTATCATTTATCATGAGCATTTGGATTCATCTTTGAGATCTTTTTGAGAGAATTGAGAACTAAATTAGGCATTTATCATCAATTTTTCATTCTAGGATGGTCACTAGTGGAGATTAAGACTGAGAGCTCTACTTGCAAATCCTAGTTAGAGAACCATGGATGTTATGGATGTTAATTTCAATTATTTAGATTAAATTGCTTGTTTATTTCTATTGAATTGTCTTTTGAGGGCCTCAAAAAAGGCCTTATGAACTGAATCTGACCCAGAATTTATAGCCCTCATTTATGAGGTAGTTGGCATGTAAAAGCATAAATATGAGTTGAGACCTCATTGTAACAAGTTCTTCCCTTTGGCTTGCTATTTTGTAACTTTTCCCAAATTCTTGACAGATGAAAAGTGGTTTTTGTAACCCATTTCAGAGAGATTATACAGATTTGTAGCACCTTTTGGTAGTAAAATATAGCTTGACTTCTCTTTTTTCTATGTTTGTGTATCACATGTTGATGCCTTTTGTAGAGTTATACAGCCCTTTGCAGGTTGAAATTTGTACTGCATCAATGTCAGATTGTGGGAAGATTTTCTCATTTTAGGAACTGATTTTTTTAGTCTTCTTCCAAATTTATTATGCAAGGATTGTGTTATTGGGTTGTGTATTAGAGATTTTCTTTATGGGTTCTTTTGTGTGTTGGATACCCATTAAGTCTCAAACCCAGAACCTAGAAGTGTTCCCATGTATCACTAGATTGTTGAGTTTACTCAGCAGGGTGCAAGTTTAAGTGATAATAGATACTGCACATTGACTAATACTCTTTCCAATCAGTCCTAAATTGAGAAATGTTGCAATCTATCTAGACATCTCCTCATTTTGTTGTGTGGTACACTTATATGTAGCTTTATTTGGTAATGTTTATCCGGTAATTAAATCAATGTCGTGACTTATATCTCTTATAGGAGGAAGTGAATTAGGCATACCTTGAGAAATGACCCCTTTATATTTGTTTAGAAGCTCCTAGACTTCGTATGGCACTAATTGTTCTCTGTTCTATCTTCCATAAACATCATCACTTTAGCCTCCTTGGGCTTGGATTCTTCTTCATTTTCAACCAAAGGTAGCAACTCAATGGTCTTCCCATCTTTGACTATGGTGTATGTGTTTCTCACATAATCATGGTGAGATTGGAAGTCATATTTCCAAGGCCTCCCAAACAATAGATGACCAACATCCATCTTAGCTATGTTAAACATCAACTTGTCCTTGTTGGTCCCTATTTGGAACTCTACCCAAGCCTTCTCTTCTGCAATGGCTTGTTGTCCTTGATTCAACCATGATATATTTTAGGGATAGGGATGTGGTATCCTCTTCAACTTAAGCTTCTCTACCATCTTCATGGACACAAATTTCTCCATTGAATCTAAATTTATTAAGACTTTGCAGACTTTCCCACCAGATTTGCATGTGGTCCTGAAAATAGACTTTCTTTGAAGGGATTATTCTTTAGTTGGCATATTCAAGAGAGTCATCCTCAACATAAGATTCTCTCCTCTCTTAGGGTAACCATAAGAATCAAGAGCATTCACACTCCTAATGATAGCTACACTATGGCAATCAGAATTGTCTTGAACCATGGTGTTTCTTTTTTCTCCAAAAATACTTGTGCTTTATTTTTCTGGACACCTAATAGATATGTGTCCCTCTTGGTTACAATTGTAGCACCTTATAGTGCCTCTTCCTTGAAATATCCCACTAGATGGTGGTCTTCTTACTCTAAAGTTACCTCTTTGATTATTTCCCTCATTTGTAGTATGCTCCTGGTTAGAATCCCCTTCTAATCCAAAACCATTTCCTCTACCTCTGAAAGGACTCCTTCCTCTTCTCTGGTTCCTTCCTTTGCCCCTATTATTCTGTTCTTGTCTCCTCCTTAACTTATCCTCTACTTCCATGGCCAAATTGTATCATTTGTTTACTATCTCAAGGGTAAGAATATTTAGTTCTTCTTGGATGGTGTGCTTCAACACATTCATGTACCTTGCCACCCTTTCTTCTTCACTTTCTCTGGTCTTACTTTTCACACATGGTTTCATGAACTCCTTTGTATAAGAACTTACATTTAATTCCCATTGCTTGAGATTCTACATCTTCTTATGTATTTGGTCTTCGTAGTCCTCAGGGATATATGCCTCTTTGATTATTGTTGACATTCTCTTTCATGTAGCCACTGGATTTTTGTCCTCCTTCACCCTTTCATCTTGGATGAAATTCCACCAAGTCAATGCAACCCCTTTCATTTTAAAATCAACCATCTTAACCCTTTGGTGTTCTAGGATATCTTCACACTCATAAAAACTATTCAAGGAGTCTAATCAATCAATGATATAAATAGGTTCCATCTTACCTGAAAACACTAGTAGTTCAATCTTCACCTCCAAAGTCCTTCTCTCCATGGACTTTAGGGCATTGAGAAGTGGTCTCTATTCTACAAGAACTTGTAGCTCTTCCTTCTCTAGGATCTCCTCTTCATCCCATTCCTCACCTTTGCTAGATTCTCCATCCCTCTTCTCTATTTTCCCTTCAACTTTTCTATTTCTTCTCTCATGGCTCTATTCATAGCAATCATCACTCTGTTATCTGCCATCTTTTTCCTGACTGACCTGGATAATTCCACATTAGAAATCTTTGTAGGATCTCTTCTCCCTCTCCATCTACCATCTCTATTTAGATCCTTTTCCCAAAAATATCCTCCTACGGTTTGATACCAATCTGATGTAGAGCCCTTGGGTATCACAATAGGATTTCCAAACATGTTCAATCTGTTGAACTACAACCCTTCCCAAGGACCCTAACATCCTACAATCACTCCTTACATCTTGTTTTCCTCTAGGAACATGAATAGATCTCTCTCCAACTGAATTATTTCTCAAACTTCAACAATCATCCTACCAATGGTAATTTCATTCTTCCTAGACATCACTAGGGTCATAAGACAAACCCCAAGTTCAAGTTCTACACTCCTTTCTAATTATCTCTAAGTTCTAAAGGCTAGTATCCCTAACTAGAGATTTTTCTGAGGATAACTCCTAAATTTATCAAAGGCCCTATTGGATAAATCATGTATTCAAAACCCTTTAAAGAGATACTCCAAATCCCAACTTCGCAAGTCCTAACTCCGTACCCAAATGCTACAAGTACCGACTAGGCCTAATAGCCCTATTAGGTCACCTTTACAAAAAAAGTATTTTAAAATGAAATAGCCTAACCACAAAAACACTTGGGACACTTATTTAAACATACCATTTGATCAAATACGAGGTCACATGTTTAGAATCCACCATTTGTTCAATTTTTGTTCTTTGTTACTCTTGACTGGATAGTCACATGATGATGTCTGTCCCAATCTTTTACTTGCACAAAATCCCACCATTTATCTCCCACTCTAAGACCACATAAATATTTTAAGTATAGTCTCATATATTGTAAACACCTGAGTCTTATATTTTCCCCATGGTGAATTTGCAAGAAATGAGTGAAACACTGTGAAACCCTAGGTATGGGAGCGTCTCTCGACTGTATCTACAAAATCTTCTCTAAATCTCATTCCCTTTGACTAATTCACTCCAAACCAATTGAAAATAGAAGCTAGAACATATCTTCAACTTCAAAAATCTGTATTTCTTCAAAATAAATCCGTACAGGATCATACAATTTCAGAATACGAAACAAAATGCAGGAAAATCACAGTAAATCTTATTGTGCAAGTGTCAAACGTTACAAATTCATCAACCTCTCTCTGAATTCAAGTTTTTTTGTCTTAAAAAATATTTCCCAATTGTTCATAATTATAAATGAAGCATTATGACCGTTGGCCATCCAACTTCCAAAATCTTGCAACATTTTCGCAAAGTTGCATTATTCAATTTTTACAACTTTTGCAATTTTTACACTTTCCACAAAATATTGGAAACCCAAACATATGGCTGTGACCCATTGACCAAGATCATCTAAAAAACACCTAAGGACAACTAGAAAACATCATAGGACCTTCATAGACCCCTAGTGACCATATGTCCAGTATGGCTTATAAATCACCTATCCAGGACATTGGGTTACAAAATGGGGTAACTTATTACATTTAGAATTCAAACACATTTCCTACTCTAAACTATTTGATATTGGATCTAAAGATCCTCTTTTTCCTTCATTTATTTCTTGGTAGATTCCCCTGTATTAGTAACCATATGATCATAGATATAGACTCCAAATACAATACCATGTTTGTCCATAAGCTTGCATCTACTCATTATGCATACAAGGGGCTGGATATTTTTCTGTTATGTTTCTCCAAATCTCCCCCTGAGGCCATTCTAGGCCATTTTAGGTTGATGTGGCAATGATAACATCAGGAGAAGATCTAGTAACATCTACTATCTCTCCCTGATCTTGTGGCTCACTCTAATTCTTTTCTTTCCATACCTTATCGATGTCCTTGTTTCCTTCCTTTGTAAATTTTTTGTTGAGCTCATATTTATACTTAGCCATACTCTTACCAACATCACCAATGTTCCTCTTTATCACTGTAGGTGGTTTTTAGTTGCTTGATGGTCCCTGATATCTACAAAACTTTGAAATGTATCCTTGATTATTGCATTTATAACATGTAGGTGATGGTCTGTTCTAATTAACCTGCAATCTGTAATTTCTTACAATGTGCTCAAATTTATTGCACTTATAACATGTGATCTTAGCTTGTCTTTCCTCATTGATGTAATCTTCCTTATTTTATGATTGATCATGTTTTCTACATTCTTCCTTTTTGTGCCCATATTCATAGCAATTGAAACAATAACCAGAAAAGGGTTTGTAAGGGTTCTTACCTCTACAATCTTTCTTCATGTGACCAATTTTGTTACTTTCAAAGCATCTTCCCTTGAAGGGTCTGAACTATTATCTATATCCTTCATTCTGATTAGGTATTTTCTCTTCTTGAGTTTTAGAACATTCAGCTTCCTCAAAACCAACTCTAGTATTATCTCCTTTATATTTTTGTCTCTCTTAATGTTCATCAATTTTGTCACTACTCACATGAATTTTTTCAATGTGATTCTTTGCCTCAACAAGTTCTCCTTTAATGATACAGTTGTACTTTTCTAACTCCTGATACTTGATTCTAAAATCATCAAGTTCAAGCTGTATTTTTTCCATCTGAACATTTGCATTCTTCAAGGTTTCTTCAAGTCTACTCTTTTCTTTTCTTTTTCTTCATGAATTTCCTTGCACATCTGTAAAGTAGTAACTTCACAATCATGTTTTAATGCTTCATTTTCCTTCTTAAGCTATTCAATCATATCTGATGAATCATTTTTAGGTTCCTTATTATTCTCTACAAGTTCTTGTCTTTTGTTCCTTGAATGTTCAAGCTTCTCTTTAAGCTTCTTGATGTAATCTTCATCTCTTCTCAGTTTGAACTTTAATTCCACATTATCAACATTAGCCTTATCTAGGTCTTCAATTACTACTTCAAGATTTTCTTCCAAACTACTTGAATCCATCTGAATCTCCCTCAAGATTTGATAATAATTGTTAGGATCAAGCAACAATGAGAGGGAGAGGGAGGTGAATTAGTTTTGTAGTACTCTTAATTAACTTTAAGCAATTCAAACTTAACCATGCAATAATTGAAATAAAGAGAACATAATTATAAAGTAAATAACTCATAACACCATGATTTGTTCACAAGGAAACCCTATTAAGGGAAAACCCTGGTTGGGATGAAACCCAAAAATTATGTACTAAGAGTATAATGTCCTTGTTAGGAGACCTAGCCCTATTAGGAGCTGAATATTACATTTAGTACAAATCCTTGTTAAAGGATGCAAACCCTGTTAGGGGTAATACAAGGATCTCACTGCTCATACAATACAAAATTGTCTCTGTACAATTAAAAAAGATAAACTATACAAGAATTAGCTATGCTTAAGTATTTCTAGTTAAAGCGTGCAACATCCTCTGCATTATTCTAACATCATAATGCATTCACATACATCTACTCCATACTCGCATCTCAAAAACACATCCACTTATACACTTGATCTCATAATATGTCCATTTGGCTCACAAGTGCATTACTAAACGTATCCAGCACATAACCAAAGAGTAAATAAAAAATAGTCAATCACACATCCATCAAGATATGATAGGACTTGACCTAAATAAAAAATAAAACTATTTGAATCCACACGTTACTCCCTTAATCATTGTGACCTTTCATCTTCCTTGTTTTACTACTATATTGTCTTTGCATGCCAAGAACATATTGTAACCCTCTCCATACAACTCCAAAATACAAGAAACCATAACTGAAGCCATACAACACTCCATACTACCTTCATCTAAGCTTGCACAACTTAACTTGCCATATACTATGCTTGACAGGAAAAATTGTGCAATTGTATCTAGAAGACTACCTGTGGACTTAGTCATTTTCCAAGACTGGATACCCAAAACTGAGTTGTACTCCAAGTGGCCATACCAATAAGTAGTGTTTCCATAAATTAAAACATATATGCTATGCATCCTTGGCCACTTGCCAACAGATAAAACAAAATTTTTGTCACTTGCAAAATATGATGGTGGTCCTATTAGGTTTGGTGATGAAAACACTACTTATATAGTTGGTAAAGGATCTACTAATTTTGATGGAAAGAATAATACTGACAATATCTATTATGTGAAGGGTTTCTATCACAATCTTTTAAGTGTTGGATAGATGTGTGAGAATGGATATGATGTTGTTTTCAAGAATGAAGGATGTGAAATTCAGAAGAGATGTGAATTGTGATTGCGGTTGGAAAAAGAATAGGAAGAAATATGTACTAGCTTGAAGGAGATTTATAAGGATGTTGTTTACTATTTCATACCAATGAAAATTGGCTTTGGCACTGAAGGATGTGTTATATCAACTTTGACAATCTGGTAATAATTAGATCATCACATGTAATAAGAGACTTACCTCGATTATGAAAACCAAATAATGTGATCTGCAAGGGATGTCAAGAAGGAAAACATAAAAGAGAATCATTCAAGGAAAAATATTATTCATCTACTTTTTCACTGGGTTTAGTGCACACTAACCTTTTTGGTCCCACAAGAACGAGAAGTTTTCAAGGTGAAAGGTACTTTATACTATTCATTGATGATTAGATTGACTTGGGTTGTATTTCTTAGAGATAAATCAGAGGCATTTGAGAAGTTCAAGATATTCAAAGCTAGAGTTGAAAATGAATGTGGTAGAAGGATTAAATATTTGAGATATGATAAAGGAGGAGAGTTTACTTCTTATGTGTTTGAAAGCTTTTGTGAGAAACATAGAATTGAGAGATTGTTTTTAGTGGCTAGAAGACCACAACAGAATGGTGTAGTGAAAAGGATGAACTGGACTATTCAGGAGGCATCAAGGACTATGTTAAGGGAAGCAAGTATACCAGAGATCTACTAGAGAGGAGTACACATTATTGTGTATACACTAAACAAAGTTATGTACAGGAAAAATTAGGATAAGACATCATATGAGTTATGGCATGGAAGAACACCTATATTTAAGTATTTTAAAATATTTGGAAGAAAATGCTATATTTTAAAAGATGAAGATAATCTTGGAAAATTTGATATCAAATCTCATGAAGCCATATTTCAGGGATATTCTACTAGAACTTTGATGTTGATATCTTTTGATTGTGTTTGCTTTGTTGTTGATGAATATTTATATTAATGATAAAGGGGGAGATTGTTAGAATGTGAAGTTGATGCTATTTATGATATTTTCATTAATGTCAACATATCCAATGCATGTTCATATTTTGGTTTTATCAATTAATATCTACCAATAGCCTTGGTGTATTAGTCGAGGTGTTCACCAAAGGATGTGCTTTCATTCTTATCTTTCTTACTTGTTGGTGGAGGTTCTTGTCTTTGCACAAGATATGGTAGAACGAGTATTTAGGGTCAGTCCTATTTGGGAGCTTGTTCGTTAATGTTTCAATCCCAACAACTTCTATGTAACGTGTTCTTCATATCAATTGGAATCAAAGGCTTTGGAGGTGGTGTAGCGTGTCCCCATACCCAAGGTAGTCCACATCTCATTCGTTACCACCACGAGAATATCTTAGTGTGACCTAATAAAAATCCTTTTGGTCGACATGGTTGATAGAATCAAGCAATATAAGAAGAGCGATGATTTTAGTTATTTGTGTGGCTTGTATGTGCTTGTATGTGAAGTGATTGTGAATATATTTATAGGAGATCAATTCGATATACAAAAATGAGTATATTTTTGTATTACAAAGTGTTGGTGATATTAGTGGTGGATTATATCTCTTTTCATATACTCTTGCAATGAGCCTATTTATCTGGCAGTGAGCCTATTTGTATTGGCAGTTATCCATTTTCATATTAAAGGGTAGTTAACTTGATCGACAGTGAGCCAACCAACAGTGATCCAACCTATAGTGAGTAGAATCAGTAGTGAGCCTTCTTAAAAATCACCTTAATTGGTGTCACCCTAATAGGTCTTCATTTCTTGAGCATTAGTTTCTCCATAGTTTTCCCACTTTTGGTTTCCACATAAATCTTGGTGTTCTTTGTGTCAATGTTTCTTTGTTTTCATGTTCATATCTATTATGAATGTTTAATAGGCTTAACCGATAGATTAAAAGTTAGTTTTTTTTTATGGTTTCTGAGGAAGTAAAATTTTTATAAAGTGTGGGAATAACCGATTCATCCCCCCTATAATTATTTGACCTGTTCAAAATTTTATTTATAATTTCAATATTTTCTCCTATCTTTTGTTTTTTAGTTCCATCAATCTTTCCATTCTCACTAAAGTGGGTTTTTCCTTCTAAATTGATTGGATTTGCCTCTTTTATTTCTTAGTAGGATTTACCCTTATCGCTCTCTTCTTTAATGATAGATGTAGAGAACAATGGATCTGTTAAATTTATTGGATTGCATTGCCTACCTTCCTCTGGGGATTAGGTTATTCTCATTCGTATTTTCAAGGGGTAACCTATTGAACTATTTTTCAATTTATTTGCATAAGGCTTCTATTTTTAACACAATTATTCTTAATTCCTTTTGATCCTCCACCCCTATCTCTTTAGTCACAATTTTATCCTTTCGTAGACCTTGACTCAACTCCTCTATTTTTTATGAACCTGTATCTTTTGGAATCCAACAGTTTATGGTATCCACAATTTCCCCTTCTTCAAGCTCATTATGAGATATCTAAAAATTGGTGGGGGTATTTACTTCCTTTCTATAGGAATCCTAATTAGGGTATTGCATTCCTTCTATGTTTTTTGAGAAATTCATAATGACCCTACCCCATGACACATTTACCCCATTTTTACCCAAATCTACTTCTACTTTTTGGATCCATTGGCCTTTTTCTGAGATAATCTCAAGAATATATAATAAACGAAAATCTCAATCGAAATGCACAAGCATTTTTTGGCTCGTATGCTATTTTTATAAAGAAAAAAAAATTGGTTCGTATGCTATTTTTCTGAAGAAAAAAAAGAAGAAAATCTCTTCAATACATATAAGGGATCCAAGGGCTTCCCCAATTTTTCATAAGGCTTGAAGGTTCCAATATTTTGAGGGTAGATTCCTTAGCTGAATCCATCTCATAAATCTCCTAGGGCTACAGTTGAATGGGTTGACATTTGGTTTCCAGTCTAATGGATAAAAGAAGAATCCCTAAAAAATCCAATCTTTGAAATGCTCCCAGATTGGCTCAAGGGTTTTTGATGAAATGATAAATTATTTTCTTTTAATATTTTTATCAGGGGTGATCCATAACTCTCATTCTTCCTCCCTGCACATTTCAAACTCTTCATGCTAATTTATAATGGCAAAAAAACTAGGGTTTTTATAATCCCTATGCTTGTGGGTTTTATCATTCTATTTTCCTCCTCTGCCAAGGGGAATCTACCATTGATTGGATATTTTTTTTGGTGGTTTCTTTCTTCTTATTGGTAGACCCCCACTCCTTCCCTAATTTATTCTTCCCTAATTTTTATCATTGCCTTTGCAAAATTTTTCCTTGCCAAATCTCCCATTGACTTTGCCAAGTTGAATCAGATTATCCTTTGAGGAAAATTTAAGTATTTCTAAAAAAATTAAGTAATTTTATTGGAAGTATGACCCGACCTTTTCTAATTCAAACAATCCTAATTTTTTTTCTATTACATTACTGTTCATTCTTTTATATAGATTCTATAAACATAGTTATGCTAGTTTAAATCATACATTTTTTTAATTGTAAAGTTGGTATGTTTTATTAAGAATAATAATTTGATATTAGTTGTCATCTATTCAAAACCATCACAAATTGGACTTAAAAAATGGCCACTATCAAGTATGAGAACCAAAAAACATTCAATGTTTTCTACAACTTAGACCACCATTGTTTTACTAGATACATATACAAGAAGGTTGCAGTGCAGCTAAGTTCTGCAAAAATGTTGGCAGGAGTGTTTATTGTTTAAAGTTTGTTAAAGAAGGAATGCAATAGAATAGTTGTGGATACTAAAAATGTAATGTTATATTTTTGGGAGAAACTGAATACCATAAATTAGTTCCATCTCAAAACAATGTAACCTTCATAATAGAAATTCATAGCAGACATTCAATTAATGCATATAACTAATATTGGTGGATTTCATTTTGAACTTACAATTTGTTATTAATCATGTTTATTAGAAGATGATTGTACACATTCTATTGTTGCATATTTACAAGCTATAATTAGTGATAGAAGCAACATAAATATGTTATATAAAACAAAAATAGGTTTTTTTCCCCTTTCATATTAATAATTTAATAGAACTTATTAAGTTTTTTTTAAAATATTGTTCAATTATTGATGCAGGAGCATCTTGGGTCCTTGGCAATCCTGTTCATCCAAAAAAATGTTTTATTTTGTTCTTTAGCTTGTTTGGAGACTACTCGGTGAAGTGCTTAGTTACCCTGTTGCTCGGGTATTCTTTCTATCTTGTGTTGTCGACGGGTCTCGATGTGTGTTGGTTTCTGTTGCTAGGATATACTTTCACCAAGTTGGTTTTCTGTGGCTCCGTTATGTTCTTACCAAGTCATCCCTGTTGCTCGGGTATCATTTTACTGAGTGATTTTTGTTTCTTGGTGATCTCTTTTTGAGTTGCTTATCCTGATCTGGATGACTTCTGCATTTAATTTCCATGGTGTAATTAATGTGGGGTCTCTCATTGGGATCTATGTGGACCTAAACCTGGGTCTCACTTAGGGATTTGAGTGCTGACCTCTTGGTGGACTCTTGTATATATATTTTTTTGTGTTTTAGTTTAGGGAGGCAGTTCTGGGAGGACAGTAGATTTTGATAGAAGATTAATTATTGAGACAATTGAAAGATAGGTATGTGACCTCACATGTATGAAGATCATTCTATGATTCATTGGAATTTATATGGCCTAAAATAGGAAGGCCTTATAGCCTAACATGTAATAATTTTGATCAAATAATCTATGAAAGTATATGTTAGTTCATTCTTTCCTTCTGTGTTGTTGATTCAGTGTTGTGTATCTGCAAGTTAGTATGGTAATTGGGAGTGCCCTAGGCCCTAAGTATTATCCCTCCTTGTGTCAGGTGGTATAGGAGTGAAGGTTAGATCTAAGTTCCTTCTTATAATCCCTAACCCTAGTTGGTTGATATTATTGTGGGGTAGCAAATTGTGATCTGACCTACAATTGCAGAGGGATTCAAGATGGTTCATGGGAGAGGAAATGAAGATCCAGGTCTAGCTGATATGCGAAGACACATGGCTGCTAGATTGGAAGCTGTTGAAATAGCCCAATGTAGAGGAAGACATCTTGAAGATGTTAGTGATGATGAATTGGAATAAGTTCAAGGTGAATCTGCACCTGCACCTATGATGGATCAGGAAGAAGAGATATTCCTGTGAGCATTGACAATTTTGAAGTCCACACCTCAGTTTAATCCTCCTAAGTATAGTGTAAATTTGGATTTTTATGAGTTGATAGACTCGATAATTGAGATGGAAAATTACTTTGAGTATGAGAATGTATCAGAGGAAAAGAAAGTCAAGATTGCAAGTACAAAGCTGAAAGGTCATGCATCCTTGTGGTGGGAGCATCTGCAATTGGATTGAAAGAAGAAAGGTAAAGACAAGATCAAGGTATGGGATAATATGGTAAGCAAATTAAAAGGTAAGTTTCTACGTTGTGATTATCAGATTAATCTAGTTTAGAGAATGTAAAGTTCAAAGCAGAAAGATAGATCGGTAAAAGACTACACTGAGGAATTCTACAAATTAGACATCAGATTTGGACATGTTGAAGATGAAGTGGAAAGAGTACCAAGATATCTGAATGGATTAAAGATTTTTGTACAAGATGAGAGCATCTTTTTAAAGATGGAAAGCATTGAAGAGGCATATCAATTTTCCCTAAAAGCTGAGGAGAAATTGAACAAAAGATATGAATAAAGACAAAGAGGCAGAGGTGGTGGATTCCCTAGAGGAAGAGGTAGATCTCATGGTGAGAATGTTGGAAAATAATGGAATGATGTGTACTGAGAGGGGAGGGTTGAATCAATACCCTTAAAAAAAATTTCTATTAATCTTAATCCTTTTAGTGATCAATTACTTGTATTACCAACCATCTCTACTGTTCTATCTTTATACATGTAATATCAATTCATAAACTTAATTGCATGTAAAAATTCATGAAATGTATTGACACATGACACAAGATTTGGTAATGCATAAAACCCTTGTTAGAAGGTAAAAACTGTAGTGGGGATGAAACCTATAAAAAATTCACTATCTGCAGAATGGAAGGGGTTGGTTAAGGCTTACAAGTTTGATCACTTCTGATGATCTTACCCTGTTAGGAGTAACATGTAGAAACTGGTTAAGGTCTACTCTGTTAAGAGATTTAGCAACATTGTTTAGTGTGCAATCAGTTAAGAGGTTTACAAAAGGATTGTTAAATCTACCTTCTCAAAGTATTTCTTCTATTTTCTACACTTGTTAGAATGTAGTCAAAAATATTCATTGACTTGATTATATGCAATCCAGAATTGTTGATTATAGATCCATTAAAGTTTACAATATGATGTGCCACTTATAGTGACTAATTAATACCTTTGTTCTGCTCAGTAGCCTTGAATCTAGTTCTTGATAACCATTTTCATCTTTTGTTTCTCTTCTGCATAAAAACTCTTATTATGATCCATAGATGTGCTCCTCAGCTACAATCATCATCATATCATCTTGTTCTGATTGATTTCACATCTATTTATACAATGAATTGACCTAAATAAGTTTCACACTTTTCAATAATAACCCTATGATCAAAGGTTTACAACTTGACCTTGATCTTCTAGTTTGCATGTTTCTAATCAGTTAGACTGATTAAAACAATTATAATTACTTTACTTGTCCCTCAAGAAATGGATTTAAAGAAAATCAAAAAGATAAATATAAAACACAAGTGTTTTATCTAACGTGTAAGTCAGATCCACATTCTTGAAATATAGCTGCCTCTCAGTAGACTGGTGCTCAGTTTGCTCTGTAGTCTTCCTGTCTAGTTCCTCTATGAACTGTCTATCGGGTTCCCTTGTTGTCTTCTCTATCAGATTTTTCTTTCGGGTTACACTATAAAAAATTTTGTCGGGTTGCATTTAGCCTATCTTTCAATGTTGGTGTTACCAATGGTTCAAAATTGTTTTCCTTTGCATACTAATGGCAAACTATGTCATCAATATCCCCCTTTGACATTAGTATCAAAAACTGATATGTGCAAAAACTAAAATTTTTAGTATGTACACCATGTGTTCACCTTATCATTATGACTCCCCCTATGTGCATGCCAGTATAGTATATGTATATGTATATTCACTTTAACTTTATACTATTTCCCCTTTTCACCTTATCAATTCCCTCTTTGACACATATTACTTCCCGCTTTATCATATTATTTTCCCCCTTTTTTGATAATAAGGGCAAAGGTGTAATTACTTACAACTTGTCAAAAATGTGTGAATGGGAGTTCTTCATGTCTTCCATCATTTTCTCCCATTTCTCTTGAAGGATTTCCAAAGCCATGTGCTCTAATATAATCCTTGTGTGCATATCATAGATTTTGTCAGTGATAGACATCTCCAAGGTGGCAATCAATTATCTTTCCATTGTCATATGTTATTGCAGTAGTGTAAGATTCGGTAGGAGTAGAGCCTGTAGCTTAGTTGCCTCATCTCTAAACTTTGATTCTTCCTCTTGAATCTTAAGTCTCAACTTCGTTGCTTCCATTACCTTTTCATAATGCAACTTGATTTCATTTCCAGTGGCTGAGAGACCTTGTGCACTAGTAGTAAGATCTACATCTATCTGTGCAATCTTTTCACTATTCTCCTTGGTGAATTGCTCTAAAGTGCTTAATTTATGAATTAAGGCTATTGCTTCTGAAATGGTTGGTTCCAATTCATTTACTAGTTCAGATAGCTTTACCTTGTTCTCAGCCACTTCTTGGCTAATTTTCTCTATCAATTTGTACTGGTACTTTTGTTCAGCACATTCTTCTATGGGATTCTCTATATCCATATTTTGTCATGCGATGGCTTCGGTAAGAACAATTAATTGATCAATGATAGAAGCATTTTGATCAATGTTTTTATTAGGTACAATCTACTAAAGTATCTCCTTGGTTGTCTCTAGTACCTGATTGTCTTTTGTCTCCTTCTTAAGCTTATCTTGGATAGCTTTTCTTCTACAAAGTTTTGCATACTTTGTAAGTGCCTCTGGATCCAATTTCCTCAGATCACAAGCTGGTATTTCAATGATTTCATCCAATGTGACTAGATTCTTATTCTTCTTCTTCTTCTTCTTCAAAAGTGTAGTGGAGGCACCTGTATGCAGTACCATAGAAAGTTCCTTTTCTTGATCTGATGTGCTTGATGAAGGCTTTGGAGGTGTTGTTCCCTTTTTCTTCTGCTTGATGTCTACCTGTTAGTTTGGTGTGGACGTTTCCACAACAACCTTTTCTTTATCTAGAACATCTCCCTTAGTATCCTTTGGAGTGGCATCACCTTTCTTCTCTTCTTCACCTTTATTCTTCTCTTCATCGATTTCTTTCAGTTCTCCATCTGTTACATTTTTCTCTCCATCTATATTCTGTTCATTAGATGTGTTTTTCAGTTCATCTTCACCTTTATCTTTGGGTATGCTTACATCAAGCTCAGGTGAATTCTCCTTTTCTGAGATGATATTGATATCTTGTATCAATAGTGGCATTTGGCCTGGTATATTCACCTGTGCAACATCCTCTGTTGTGTCCTATTCCTTGGGCTGGTTAGAGGTAATAGTGATATCCTCATCTTCCTTTACTTCATTGGCAGGATCTTCGGTGATATCTATTATTGTCACATATTGGACTGTGACATCGGTTGTGTCCTTTAATGACTCCAAGATCTGAGGAATGTCGTCCATTGCTTTACTAGCTTCAGTGTTCAATTCAATTTTTTTGTCATCCTCGGTGTCATTTATCAAAATGTTCTTTGGGCTCGGTATAGCCTCTGTTTCTTCATTGTAAGGCTTGTCAGTGAGTGCCAATACTCTCTTGGGGCTTGTATCCTCTTTAGGTACATTGATTATTTTTCTCCATGCATCCTCACTTGTTTTTTCAACCTCAATTAGGTTTCCCTATAGCACTTTGTAGGCTCTCAATTTTGGTGAGAACTTCTTTGAATGTAAATTTATCATTTCTTCAATTTATTCCATTTTGGACTTGGGTGGCATAACAGAAATTAGGGCTCTTTCCCTTATTTGTTTCTCAGAATGTAATGCAAATGTCCACCTTGATGAAAGTCTATCTAGAAATTCTTGTGGAATCATTTTGTCAAATTGTATTGGTACATATTTGAAATTGATCATTTCTTGAGTGATTGCATCTTCAATATTTTTCTGATCATTGGTTGATAAGGTTGGCCATTGTCTAACCTTAGGATGTGAAATGCCACCTTTGTTGGCAATTGATGCAGCAATTTCATCAATTAACTTGGCAACAGTATTCTTTGCAGGTTGGGTTGTTTTCTCACTCTCATCTTTCTCAGTGTCTTCCTTATCTTCCTTGCTTCATATAAGTCTTCTTCTCCTCTTTGGTTTTAAATTCTGTCATGTTTGAGGATTCCTATTGTAAGTCCTTGCCTGACCTTTCTTAACCAATGAAGAACTTGCATCTTTAGTTGTCTGACTTCTAGTCTTTGATGAAATAGTAGTCCTTGGTTTCTTTATAGGTGGTGGTGGTGCATCAGACTCTATAGATTTGGAGTCACTCAATTGTTCTTCTTCACTGATGGGTGACTGACCCTTGGTTTCATCCTTTTGTTCTGACTCTTCATCATCTACTGACAACTTCTTCTTAAGTGTCTTTACTATTTTGTCTTTCTTTCTGTCAATCTTCTTCACAACTAAGCATGTTTTTCTTCTTTCCTTGGCTTCCTCATAGGTTCCAAACCTTGGTTGTGACTTGTCTAATGGTTCATTTAACAATTCTTCAATAGCATTGGTGGCTTGATCTATGTTTATCTCATAGTCAACTGGTGGTAACCATGTTTTCCTCGGTACAGTTGGTTTGATCAAGGTAGTATCGGTGTCCACCATAAAAAAAATATCAGTCTTATAGTTTTCTACCAGTTGTTCTGGTATCCTCATTCTTTTTTGCATTATTTCCTTAAATCTAGTGAAGTATTCATCCATAACTGATGTGAATTTTTCACCTAGTGACTTGATGAATTCACTGATTTGAATTGTCACTGGTCAGGAAGTATCCCAGTTGACATTACCGTTAAATGGAAAGAAGTCTTGAAAGTAGAAAAACATGCACATTAGGAGTGATCAAAACTTACATGAGTTAGAATTTTTAGACCTAATTGTCCTCATGTTCTCATCTAACTACTTCAGTAGAAGCTTAGATAGATCCAATTGCAATCCTTTCTTTACAATCTTGTGGGCAGTGGCAACTGCTCCACATGCAATGTTGTTCATCCTGCTGGCTTGGAATATCTTGTATCCCAACACACAAGAACCAAATTTAATCTCTGGATCCTTGATGGAATTTACCTTCAATCCTCTGTCATCCCATTCTACACCTTTCATCTTCTCAATTTCGGGGCAAGAAGGGTGTTTGAGTTCCTTGGCCTTGTCATTTATAGGATAACCGATCATAGCATGTATGACATCCCTGGTGATTAATTTTGGCTCGTTAAGCCACATCTTTTGGTCATGCACTCTGCTCAACACTACCCGTATCCACTTAGTTTTAAATTCCTTCAAAAACATTAGGGCATTTGTGAGCCCTTTCACCTCTATGTGTTTATGTTCATCCTTGATTGTTCCATCTGTGCAAAGCTTCTTGTAATCTTGCTCAACCTCAAGATCTCCTATCTCGGTGATCTTGCAATGTATGTATGATCGGACATCCTAAATCAGTAAAACCCTAGGTGGTATTCTTGAAAATGCTCCAGTGTCATCAGGTTGCAAAGCAACCTCTGGACATATTTTGTATTTTGGTTCCTCACACATAGTGTTCTTGATTAAGTTAACCTTTTTCTCTTTGGAATTATTGATCTTGGAATCTCGTGAAGTGGTTACCATCATTTCTAAGAAATTAGGGATTTTCCTATAAATAACAATAATCTTAGTGAGTCCTTAGTTACTTACTTTAACCTATTGTAGCTGTTGTTGATCTATCTGAATGTTGTGAATCTACTTGGAATGCTCTGCAATCTGATCGCTTTGTTTTTTCTCTGCTCTATTCTTTTCTTTGTTTCACTCTTAATCACTTTGTGAGAAAATGAACTATTCCATTGCCTTTTTATAGACGATGTCCTAAGTGGTGCATGTAATGCTTCAACCACTTTTTGTTGTTCAAAGATGGATTCGCTCAGGTATCACACAAACTTTTAGCTCAGGGTAAGTGATAAGTCACTTAACCTTTCACTTCTTTACCAATGGATCTCAGCATATGGCAAAGACAACATTGTATTTTTACATGATTACCGATGATGATCGGTTTACACTAGCCACTCATCTTTTATATGTTAACTGATGATTCTTGGTAAGTATTGAAAACCTAGCTTTGTAGGTAATTTGATGATTTTTGGTATGCATTGATCGACCTGATTGAGTTCACAAATTCCTAACAAGTAGTACCATAGTGCATCTTTATTCATGCTAGTTTGGAATTTCATCAATATATAATGGAACTGATGTAAAGTATAACTTGGTATAATGCAGTTCCATACTTACTTTTTCTGCTTAGGTGGGGGTGGTGATATCACTAGATCCATTGGATAAGGTGTCACCAATTTCATTGCTCGATCCAGCATCATCAGTGTTTATAGCTTTCCTCCACATTTTTTTTCTCATCCTTCTGATATCTTTGATGGTGTTTCCATTGGGAAAATTTCTTGTCTCTGTCACTCGGTCTTTGTAGTCCTTGCTTAGATGACTGACCCTATGACAGTGTAAGCATGTCATTCCAGGGTTAGTCCAGCTTCTGGACTTTATTGTCCATTTCCTCATGCAAATTTTAGCTATGTGACCAAATCTACCACATGTTGTGCAGTTTTCCCATGTGTTCTAATCCCAAACATATGAGTTACCAACTCTTTTTGGTTGATAAGCATTTTCTTGATCTTTTGCCTTCCATGCTTGCTTTTTCTTTTTCTTGCATTTAAGAGATGTGTTCCCATGCATTTTTCAAGAAGGAAAAAAAATTTCCATGTAGGTTTCCTTCTTTGGCTATATCACCTTAGATTTACATTCATATGTTTTATGTCCTTTCTTGTTACAATTATAACAATTTCCTATGAATTTAGATGTAGATTTAGGAATACCTTTCATTTTTCTCCTGCAAACATTTGATGTGTGGCTTGGTTTTCCACAGTGATTGCATGAGAAATTTATTGGTCTTGAATTTGTTTAAACATCTTTGTGATCATCTTGGTATGGTGATTCTCCATGCTCAGTACACCCTAATCCAATATTGTTGTTGACTCTTCTTTGTCCATCAAGAAAATCATCCATCATTTTTGTACTTTCTTCAGCTCTCTTAATCATATCATTATGTTGTTGCTGAATTCTTACTTCATGCTTGAGTTTTTAATTTTCTTCTCTTAGTTCACCAATAGCTTCTATTTTTTCAATGATTTCTATGTTCATTCAGTTTTCCTCCTGACTCATACGAATAATCTGATTGGTGATCTCATGATGATGTTCAGTAAGTCTTTGTATTTCTGACTCTTTCTCTTGTAGCTTTTCAGTGATATTCCTCTTTTCATCAATAGCTAGTGTTCTTTCTTGTTCAACTTGTCTAGCATTGTTTATGACATCAAACATCCTTACCATCTGTGTCTCTTGACCAATTTGTAGCATCTTTACTTGCTCTGTAGATGTTGATTGCTTTCATTTAGACTTGTAATGCTACCTTCAAATGTGTATGATGTTTTTCTTGATGTAGATCCTGATGACTCAAATAAATCAGGTATCTCTTCTTCATGATAGTCTATTTCATTACAAAAAGATTTCATAACCTTTCTTTAATCCAATAGTTCTATCATCTTGATTCTTGATGCTTTGTATTGCTCATAGAAGATCTGTATCTCTAGCTTTTTATTCTCAATACTCTTGTCTAGCTTATACCTTTCTATTGTATGATCTTTTCTCTCAAGTATTTAACTTTTCCAAATAAGAGATCTAGCTCTGATACCAATTGTTGGAAAATAATGGAATGGTGTGTACTAAGAGGGGAGGGGTGAATAAGTACCCTTAAAACTTTTTGTTAATTAACCTTAATCCTTTTAGTAATAAATTACTTTTATTATCGACCATCTTTTTTATTCTATCTTTATGCATGTAATATCAATTCATAAACTTAATTGCATGTAAACATTCATAGAACTATTCATGAAATGTATTGACACATGACACAAGATTTGGTAACACAGAAAACCCCTGTTAGAAAATTGCGGTGGGGATGAAACTCACAAAAAATTCACTATCTGTAGAATGGAAGGGGTCAGTTAAGGCTTACAAGTTTGATCACTTCTGACGATCTTACCCTATTAGGAGTAACATGTAGAGATTGGTTAAGGTATACTCTGTTAAGACCTTTAGCAACATTGTTTAGTGTGCACTCACTTAAGAGGTTTACAAAAGGATTGTTAAATCCACCTTCTCAAAGGATTTCTTCTATTTTCTACACTTGTTAGAATGTAGTCAAAAATATTCATTGACCTAAGTATATGCAATCTAGAATTATTGATTATAGATCCATTAAAGTTTACAATATGATGTGTCACCTATAGTGACTGATTAATACATTTTTTCTGCTCGGTAGCCTTGAATCTAGTTCTTGACAAATCTTTTGTTGTTGTTCTGCATAAAGATCTTAGTCTGATCCATAGATGTGCTTCTTGGCTACAATCATCATCACATCATCTTGTTCTGATTGTTTTCACCTCTATTTATATATTGAATTGACCTAAATAAGTTTCATGCTTTTCAATGATAACTCTATGGTCAAAGGTTTACAACTTGACCTTGATCTCCTAGTTTGCATGTTTCTAATCAGTTAGACTGATTAAAACAATTATAATTACTTTAATTGTCCCTCAAGAAATGGATTTAAAGCAAATCAAAAAGATAAATATAAAACACAAGTGTTTTATCTAACGTGTAAGTCAGATCCACATTTCTCAGAATATAACTGCCTCTCGGTAGACTGGTGTTCAGTTTGCTCTATACTCTGCTTATCAGGTTCCTCTATAAACTATCTGTTGGGTTCCTTTTTTGTTTGCTCTATCGGGTTGCACTTAGCCTATCTTTCAGTGTTGGTATTACCGACAGTTCAAAACTATTTTCCTTTGCATACTAATGAAAAAATATGTCATCAGAGAATAGTAGATCTAAACCATACAAGTCAATTTTAGACACATCTCAACACAAAGGAAAGATTGAATGGAAAGGTGGAAGTTCATACCGAGGAAGAGAAAATTAATCCTGAGGTGGTTATAGCATAAGAGGGTTCCAAGGAACTTGTTACAATTGTGGTGAAGAAGGACATCGGTCTTTTGAGTGTACACATGCAAGAAAGATATTCAGTAGTAGCATAAATTCTTTGGTGCAAGAGGAGTCACTAAATGAACTTGAGAAGGAAGGAAATCTCATGATCCAAAGGATACTATGGAGTGAGAAAGATAAGCAAGAACCTGTCAGGAAAAGTTTGTTCAAGACTAGATGTAGAATTGCAAATAAAGTTTGGAAAGTAATTGTTGATAGTGGAAGCTCAGAGAATCTGGCATCTGAGGAAATGGTCACAAAGTTTGAGTTGGAGAGGATGAAGCATCTAAAATCCTATCAGATCTCATGGATCAAGGATGAGCATACATTAATGGTGAGTGAACAATGTCTTGTGAATCTGAAAATTGGAAAGTATTATGATAAGGTGTTGTGTGATATTATGCCAATGGATTGTTGTCATATTTTGTTGGGTAGACCTTGGCAATATGATAGACATGCTATACATGATGGAATATTGAATAGCTATTCTATTTGGGTTGATGGTAAAAATAAATCTTGTTACCTTTGCTTGAAGAATCTGTTGGTGAGATATGTACATCTGTGAAATTTTGTTTGATGGAAGGTAGACAGTTTGTTAAGGATTTGAAAAGAAATGATGTGTTATGCATTGATTCCTAACAAACCAAGTAAGAATACAGAGGATGAAATTCCTACAAAAGTTGAGAAGTTACTCACTGAGTACAAGGAGATCATTTCAAATAATGTTCCTGATGGTTTTCCACCAATGAGAAATATCAGACATTGTATGGATCTAATCCCTGGAGCAAGTTTACCAAACAAGGTACCACATCGGTTAACACCGACCAAGAATGAAGAGCTTAATTGACAAGTTAATGAGTTGTTGAACAAGGGTTTGATCTGAGAAAGTTTGAGTCCATGTACAGTACCAACTGTATTGGCACCTAAGAAGAATGGAGAATGGAAAATGTGCACTAATTCAAGATTAATCAATAAGATCACAATGAAGTATAGGGTTTCTATACCGAGAATGGATGATATAATGAATTGTTTGAGTGGAGCAAGATATTTACCAAAATTGATCTAAAGAGTGGATATCATCATATCAAAATTAGAGAAGGTGATGAATGGAAGATTGCTTTCAAGACAAAGGAAGGTTTTGTATGAGTGGTTGGTTATGCCTTTTGGTTTAACTAATGCACCAAGCACTTTTATGAGGTTAATGAATGAAGTTTTGAATAAATTCTTGAATAAATGTGTGATTGTGTACTTGGATGATATTATGATATTCAGTAAGACTAAAGAAGAGCATTTGATGCATATAAGGCAAGTATTGCAAAGATTGAAAGAGAAAAAGTTGTGTATAAATTTGAAGAAGTGTTCCTTCATGAAAGAACTTGTGTATTTGGGTTTTGTGATTTCAGCTGATGGTTTGAAGACGGATCCTCAGAAGGTTGAAGCTATACTTAGTTGGCCTACACCTAAGAGTGTTAGTGAGGTAAGATCATTTCATGGATTGGCAAGTTTTCACAAAAAAATTATCAGAAATTTCAGTTCTATTTGTAATTCTATGACTGAGACAATGAGAGGAGACAAAAGAGAATTCAAATGGACACATGGAGCTGATAAGAGTTTTGAGACTTTGAAACTGAAGGTTGTTGAATTACTTGTGTTATCCTTACCTGACTTCAATAAGGTATTTCAAGTTGAATGTGATGCAAGTGGAAGTGTAATTGGAGCTATGTTGACTCGAGAAGATAAACATGTTGCTTTCTTTAGTGAAAAGTTGAATGATGCTAAAAGGTAATATTTTGTCTATGATCAAGAATTGTATGCTATTGTTCAAGATATGAAGAAATGGAGACATTACCTGATGCCAAATGAATTTGTGTTGTATACTAGTCATAAGGCTTTACAATATATGGGTAGTCAAAATAAGTTGAATTAGAGGCATATGAAATGGGTAGAGTATTTGTAGAGTTTCACATTTGTGATAAAGCATAAGAGTGGAGTTTCCAACCGAGTTGTTGATGCATTGAGTAGAACAATATCTTTGTTGACTGAAATGAGAATTGAGGTTCTTAGTTTTGATGATATAAAGAATTTGTATGAAAGTGATCCTAATTTTTTTGAGCAGTGGAGAGTGTGCAAAGAACCTAATTCAAATCAATCAAGTAAGTATGAAGACCATTTCATTCAGGAAGATATGTTGTTCAAAGGTATTTAGTTGTGTATACTGAGAGGATCAATGAGAACTAATTTGATAAAGGAAAAACATAGTATTGGTTTGGCTGGACATTTTCGTATTGATAAAACATTGAGTCTGTTGAAGAAAAGGTATTTTTGGCCTCAGTTGTATAAGGATGTTTAGAAATTTGTGAAAAGATGTGGAGTTTTTCAAGTTGCAAAAGGAGTGAATTAGAATACGGGTTTGTACACAGTTCACTATTCCTAAGAAATATTGGAGTGATATTAACATGGATTTTATTCTTGGCTTACCGAGAACAACAAGAGGTAATGATTCCATATTTGTTATTGTGGATATATTTTCTAAGATGACACATTTCATAACATGTAGAAAAACATCAGATGTAGTACATATAGAAGAGATTTTCTTTAAGGAGATTGTCAATTTTCATGAATTACCAGGGAGTATCATCTCCGACCAAGATTGTAAGTTTGTTAGCTATTTTTGGAAAACATTTTGGAAGAAGTTGGACACTGAGTTGAAATATAGTTCCACATTTCATCCATAGACTGGTGGACAAACAAAGGTTGTAAACCAAAGTTTGGGTAACTTGTTAAGATGCCTAGTTGGAGACACACCAAGTAATTGGATTTGAGGTTGGCACAAGAAGAGTTTGCATTTCAGTAAATAGAAGTACTAGAAAGACACCTTTTGAGATTGTTCATGGCACACAACTAAGAGGTTTATCAGACTTAAGAGATATTACTGGAGAAGAGAAAAGAAGTGTTGAAGTAGAGGAATTTGCTGAGTTTATGAAGACATTGCATGAAGATGTAAAATAGAAGCTGGAGAAAATAAATCAGAAATATAAAGATAGTGCAGATAGATCAAGAAGACATAAAACTTTTGAAGTTGGTGATGCATTTTTGGTTCATTTGAAGAAAGGCAGATTTCCTATTGGGACATATGGAAAATTGAAGATGAAGAAATTTGGTCCTTGCAAAATTATGAGAAGATTTAACAGTGGAAATGCTTATGAAGTGGAATTACTTGATGACATGGATATATCACCTATATTTAATATTTCAGACTTGTATGAGTATCATGAACCTGAGGAAGAAGTAACAGTACCAAGTAATTATCCTAAGAAATGGATAGAGGAAGTTGAACAGATTTTCAAACAAAGAGTTAGAAGAAGCACAAGAGGAAAGGAATACATGGAGTATCTAATAAAATAGTAGAATAGATAGATTGAGGACTCATCCTGGATTTCTCAATCTAAGTTAGATTCATTTCAGGTTGGACCTGATACATGATTCAGAGAATCATTTCTTTAACCCCAGGTGTCTGATGCAGGAGCATCTTGGGTCCATGGCAATCGTTCTCATCCAAAAATATGTTTTTTTTGTTCTTAAGCTTATTTGGAGACTGCTTGGTGAAGTGCTCAATTACCCTGTTGCTTGGGTATTCTTTCTGTCTTGCTTTACCGACGGGTCTTGGTGTGTGTTGGTTTTTTTTGCTTAGTTATTCTTTCATCGAGTTGGTTTTTTGTGGCTCAGTTATGTTCTTACCAAGTTGTCCCTATTGCTTGGGTATCATTTTACCAAGTGTTTGTTGTTGCTCGGTGATCTCTTCCCGAGTTGCTTATCTTGATCTGGCCGACTTCTACATTTAGTTTTCATGGCATAATTAATGTGGGGTGTCTCATTGGGATCTATGTGGACCTAAATCTAGGTCTCACTTAGGGATTTGAGTGTTGACCTCTTGGTGAACTCTTCTATATATTTTTTTATGTGTTTTAGTTTAGGGAGGCAGTTCTAGGAGGACAGTAGATTTTGATAGAAGATTAATTGTTGAAAAAATTGAAAGGAAGGTCTATGACCTCGCATGTATGAAGATCATTTTGTAATTCATTTGAATTTATATGGCTGAAACTGGGAAGGCCTTACAACCCGACATGTAATAAGTTTGATCAAATAAACTATGAAAGTATCTATTGTTTCCTTCTCTCCTTCTGTGTTGTTGATTCTCTGTTGTGTATCTGCAAGTTGGTTTGGTACTTGGGAGTGTCCTAGGCCTTGAGTATTATCCCTCCTTGCATCAATTATTTTTGGAATCTATTTTATTTAAAATTTCACTATATTGACTAACTGGTGAAGAAAAGTTGCAAAAGTTGGAAATCACATAATTCAAAAACATTTTACTTTTATTGTGTCTAACCAAGGATAGCAAGAATGGTATAAAATCAATACATGAGAACAAAAATATATAACACTAATGTAATTATTCTGTGTTGAAGAAGACAAGTTTCTAATCTATTGAAGAAGTATGAATATTTCAATCAAAATAGTACTTGATTTAAGTTTACCACTTCATTATCAGTTATCCCATATTTATATTTGAAGTGAGGAAAGATGTTCCCCATTATGTGATGTCTATATGTATGTAAAATAATATTAGTGAATCTGCAAGGTTTTTCCTAGCTTTAAGTCCATAAATTGAAGTAACCGCATACCCACAAGTAACTGCATGATTATTCAATCCTTATCCACTCCAAAATGCTGAAATATGTGACTTTAACAACAGAAGATATATACAAACATAAAAATAGAAGCACAATTATACAGACTGGATTTTTTGACATGGATTTTCAGACATAGATAACCTCATTAGGCTTGAGCCTAATCCAAAAATATAAAACATTCTATTATAGTAGGCAAAAGTGTACTCCATAGACAACAGTCACCCATATGCATTGGGTTCTCTGCAACACACATAACCTTATGAGTATTGGTCCTAAAAATACTAATTATACCGAGCATGTGTTGTTAACAATAAATTATGTATATATACATGCACATTGGATTCTGTCACAAACATGTACATACATCAACAACACCTTGAAATTTGAACCTACATCTATTCCAAAATGCTCAAGAAAATCTCCATGAACTTATCCTTTTTTGGGCATATGAACACAATAGAAATTAAAACCACTGATAAATTTTGGCACATCCCAGCATAAAAATTGTTGGTGGCACCACAAAATTCATATTAAATGGAGTTTCTGAAAATGGTGGTATCTCTTAAAAAAAAATTATTAGATTCAATATATGCACTAACCTCGTGACAGAAAGAATTTTGAAAGCTAAAATAGTCACAGACCTTACTTAATATAACTAAGGTGTTAGAAAAAGCTCCAATGGAGAGTGGAACCTTATATCAATGGTACTGGTCATTTTCAACACCTCTAGTGGCATTCTTCACTATATTTTCTGAAAAATCAAAAAATAATTTTAATTCAACAACCTTTGTAAAAAAGGAAACTTGATATTTTTAATATCTTCCTATGTTCCACTGTCGTGACTAAAAATTTCACTTTGCACAATTCAGGATGTGAACTGTGTTAATTTGGTCATTATATTTGAAATTAATCTGTACGAAGGTAATTGACATTGTGAGGTAAATTTTGAGAAATCATATTCCTCTCATGTGTGAATTTTAAGACCTACAACAGTTAACAATTTTGTGGACTGAGGCTTTGATTAATAACTAGGCTTTAATTAGTTTAGCTAAACAAATGATGAGAAACTGAAAACCTATGTCAAAATTGAACAACTAAAATTAAAATTATTAGTGTTGATTCTCTTAGTGGATATGCTCAATTCAGTGTCTAATATGCCAGCTATGAGCAACAGAAGATGCTACAATCTATGAATGAATGAATCATTTTAATGAATTCCACCAGGCCTAGTAGCCTAAGGGACCAAAGGAACTCACAACCTTAAACAATTTCCATAAGCCTTTCCAACTCTGATCTTTTATGAATCTTGACCAGAAAACCTATAGTTTGGTTGACCTTATCCTCTTCAAATAGACTATTCATGTTGTCCACTTTTAATATGGTTTCATATTTATACCGAATATCTTCATATGTTGCGCACTCTATGAGAAAGTGTCATTCAGTTTCAATTGCGCCCATCCTACAAAACATGTAAGTTCTTTTCTCCCAAGCCTCTTTGGGCCTCTTCCATATGTCTATCTCGCACCTGAAATGATGTGTTCCCATCTTCAAATGTGTCATTAATAGCCTTATAGCTTTCCCATTAACTTTCTTTTTATGTAATTTAAATTTCTTTTTATGTTATCATCCCTGATTACTAATTCTAACTTGTAAATTTGATATGGAATTTGGAAAATAGTAACAGCTAAATACACAATTGGAAGAAGATGGGACACCTTATCTATAGGGGTAGTGTTTATGCACTTTCCTTTTGAAAAATTCCAAAATTATGATATTGATAGTTCTATTGCAAAATTATCTCTGAATTAGTAAAACTATTTCCTGGTTTGTGAGTTGCTTTTGGAACCAAGAGAAAATTATAAAAGCTCCTACAAAATAGAGCCAGAAAATTCTTGAAATGATTCATGACATTTTTGATATTCTTTTTGTAATGATTCTATACTAACCACTCCTAAAAATACATCGATGATGTTGAGCAGAAAATTCTGAACACTTCAAAATTAGTAGATGTTTTAACTATGGAAACATGGAACAAAAAGTGCTGAAATTTTTAAATATGCTAAAAGATGAAAATAAAATTTGATGTATAAATTGGCACAATTGTGATTGTAAATCAGCTGGAAGAACCAAAATAGAAAATTTGAAATTCTGGAGTGGCAGGGCAGCCCACCTAGTTCTGTAGTATCTGAAATCTTAACTGGCTTTTAAAATTTGCTTAGATTTTCTGAAATGGGGAAGATAACATAGTTGTTTGCTCAAACAAGGAACATAACATGGTTGTTTGTTCTTGCGTCCTTGAGAAACTTATACATATAAATTGAAGTGTCACATACAAGTCAAAAAAGAAAGCACAATAATGAGTTAAACACAAGAACATAGGGAATGCATAAAAGTTAAACCTGAAGCATAATAACGTCCACAAACAGGATATCTAGAGAAAAGAAAAACACATCCTATTACTGGGACAACAATTTGTAAAAACAAAGATGGACAAAGGATATATATAAATGATTGAAACCCTAATGTAAATGAGGTTTTATACCAGAAAATGAGGCTATAAATGAGGTTTTATGCTAGAAAACAAGGCTTTTGGCAAGGGAACAGGAAGATTATAGAAAACTGATAAGCAGGTGAGGTCCCCAACTTTGATTAGATGCAATAGAACCAAATCTCTTTTTAAAGCAATGTGAAAGTTTCTATAAAAAAATGATATGAATGATTTTAATGATGTCCACAAGACCAAGCATCCTAAGGGACCAAAGGAACTCACAACCTTAAACAATTTCTATAATCCTTTCCAACTCCGATCTTCTTT
This sequence comes from Thuja plicata, assembly GCA_018584345.1. Taxonomy (NCBI): domain Eukaryota; kingdom Viridiplantae; phylum Streptophyta; class Pinopsida; order Cupressales; family Cupressaceae; genus Thuja; species Thuja plicata. Next base: position 995,380 of record MU227692.1, read on the forward strand.
TATGAATCTTTAACAGCAAACCTACAGTTTGGTTGACCTTATCCTCTTCAAATAGACTTTTCATGTTGTCCACTTTCAAGATGGCTTCATATTTAGCATGGATATCTTCATAGGTTGTGCATTCAATGATAAAGTATCATTCGGTTTCAATATTTAGCCTCTTTGGGCCTCTTCCATCTGCCTGTCTCGCACCTGAGATGATGCAATCTCATCCTCAATTCTATCATTAACAGCCTTGCTTTCCCTTTAATATCAACCCCTAATTATGTTTTCTCCCCATGTTCCCCGTTTGGGTTGAACACTTGCATGTAGTAAGCCTTTTATCGACCAATGTTAATAGTCTGCATGACACTTTGAAACTTTGTCTTCACCAATTTGTGTATTTGTTTCTGCCCTTCATTATTTCTCTTCAATCACTCAAAATATGTAATCAAGATATGTGGATATGAAAAAAAAATTAAGAAATTTAAGCTACCCATTAAAAGGTTTTACTAACTGTGGTTTTGGGTAAAATTGTTTATCCACATTTTAAATTTTGATTAACATTAGGGTTTTTTACATTAGCAAAATATAAACCAAAATCCATTGTCTATTCTAGTGATGGCCAACTATGAAATGCCTCTGAAATTGTAGAAACATAACATTTAATAGAAATATATGTAGAAAACTAAAGGAAAGAAAATTATAGGAAAAAATACACTACACCAACACTTGCATTTTTTGTTTGCAGAGGTTGGTTACTACTGATAAGAATTAAGTTTGAATGAAGTCCCAAATAGCGTAAATAGGGAAACCAAAAGTGTAGAGCGAGGAGATAGCAAATCCAACTAGATTCATTATCTTGTAAAATAGAAATAAAAAACTCCAATCGTGCCCTCGCTTCCAAAAAAAACACCTCAGAGAAATTATCCACCTCTGTAAAAAAAAACAACCATATTGCATCAATTAAGCCCCAAATTTTGCAAAACAGGTAAGATTCTCATTATAATTGTTCACATCAATTTCTTCCCCAAAAACAACTCATATCACTAAAAAATTTTAAGCCAATCAAATTTGAGTAAAGTAATTTTTAAAATGTGTTTTGTCAAAAAAGTCTTCAACTTTACTTTATGAAATATCAAAATATGATATTATTAAAATAAAATAAAAAAAGTTTAATTGCTTGAAATTACATAGTTTAATGACTTGTTAAAAAATATTTGTGCATATAGTTCCAAAGCCTATGATAACAACTAAAAAAATATTGCTAACTACCCCAAGTCCTACATGCATAATTATATTGATACTAGACCAAAAAGTTTGAAAGATAACTAGTTTTTATTCTCCTAGCCATTTCCATAATGAAATGCACATACACTAAAAAAGGAAAAAAAGGGTCCATCAATTATCCATATTCACTTGACTTCTTTGAGCTCTTGGACATTTCCTTATAGCCAACACTTCTCTGATTTGCAATTGCAAGATATTAATATACAATGTTGGGAGTCACTAATAGTAAATCAAAGTCTTGCACATATGATCAATGGCTTTAGGTAATGAATACAACTTCCGTCTACAAATGTGATGCTTGGAGAATGAAATAGATACTACCACAATAATGGTAATACAAACTGTGTATGGGGAATTCTTCAATCTGTTGGGAGCAAGCTCAAACATAAAACGTTAGTGGGTTAGCACATATAATCGATTCAAAAGCATGTAAAAGAGCAAGAAAATAACAAAGAACTCAACATAACATCAAATTGAACTAAAAAAAGTAAGCACCCTAATTAACTTGTTTGATTTGTTCTTTTTGATGGAATATGGGTGTGCTCTCTCAAACACACAAAATACAATGATCCCCAATGCAAATGCAAGATTGAAACAAATGAAGCAATTCAAGAGTTAGTATGAGGAACTAGTCTCAAATTCTTCAAATGATAATCTAAACTAGCTATGAAGATGATATGCATGAACAAGATTAAATCTAAGATTCATTCACCAAATTGAAGCCTAACATGTGATATCTATGTGAATTAAGCTTAAAGACGTGAGCATGAAAACTAGCAATGAAATTCTAAAGCAATTCTAACATAATAACAATGCAAATTGAGAGATGTAAAATGAAGAGGAGAAGGCCTCTATTTATAGAGTTTTTGGAGAGAGGAAGAGGCTTGGATGAAGTGGCACCTATGTGACATCCACATAAGAGCCACATAAGGGACACATAGGTTTGAAAATATGGCCAATTTTGAGTCAAAATTGACATTTAATATTGATTAGCTCAATATTTCCAAGTGGGAGACAAACTTGTAAGAGGAAATTAAAGAGGAATGGGTGACCTTTTTGGAGAGAATTTCCCCATGTGGGTGAGCATTCCATTAGCCTTAAAAAGGTTAGGAATCACCCTTTAAGCAAGATTAGAGGACAATTGGGTGGGGAAATATGCTTAGGAAATGAGGTGATGGGAGTAGGGTAGGAATAGGGTAGGCTTAGGGTAGGTCTCTAGGTTGGATTAATAGGTTCCTAGCTAGGGTTTAGATTATAATTCAAATTAGATTTGAATAAATCATGGTTTAGAAGAATTAGGAATATGGGGGATTTAATAAATGTAAATTTATTAAAAAAGAGATTTTATGAGACAAATGTATTTAAATGAAATACATTAAAATAGTACTTAAGCTATTGATAAATACTAGCAAATGAGACTATTTAATTGATTAAATTAAATAGTTAGAGGAATAAGAGGGAAAATAATATTAATATTTTTGGACGTCTACATTTTTCCCCTCTTTGACGTGGTGTTACAAGTGATGTTTTGTCAAGACAAGAAAATGAGGTTCCCTAGAGGAAGAGGGTTTCTAGGAGTCATGCTGAAGCAACGATGGTACAGGGTTGTGCCCCCTCGAGAAAAGAACACAACGAAGATGACGTTGTGGAATTTTCTCAAAAAAGGACGCAATGGGAAAGAGGAAGAGAGAGGAGGGAATAAATAGAAGCCTTCTAAAATATAATTAAGAATGCAGCTAAGAACGCAAATGCAAACATGAAATGTAAATGCAGCTAACTAGCATTGGGGATCCATTTTGTGTGAAAAATATGGAGAGCACATCCGATTTTGATATTGCAATATGAGGTATGCATCAGGTATTAGAAAACACATATGACAAGATGCCTTTGCATGGACTAGATGCTCAAAAAAAAGCACACTGCAAAAGATGCATGTATCAGTAGCCACCAGTCACAATACACAAAGATATAGCAGATCAAGGTAGTGGTGAGTAGGTTTAAACTGACACAAAAAGATAAAATTAATAAAGAAGGCCTCATGACCAAGTAGTCATTCGGTCCAAAGTTCTTGCCATGAATAGGATTGATGTGATGAAGGGTTTGATAAGCCAACGCTAGAAGGATGCATCTTGATGGGCAGAGATTGGATTTGATTTGATAAAAGAGATTCACTGGCAAAAGCTGTGAACAAGATCGGGAGCAAGGATAGTCGGTCGTAAAATTGATTGGGTGAAAAACATGATCGCAGTCGCATGAGTCCAAACGACACTAAAAACTAAGATCTGGAGCGATGCAGAAAGAACGAAGTGTTGATTGCATGATTTTTGAGAATATTTGATGTTTTTGGAATTTTTGGTTTTTTTTGAATTTTTTTTGGATTTTTGAAAATTTTAAATGTTTTTGGGATTTTATGCGTATTCAAGCTGTACAATAAGAAAATTTATACAAAAATATACATGGGGGGAGGAAAATGGGAGAGGGAAAATTTTGGGGAAAATGAGGGCTATAAGAAGGGCTAGGGGGCTTAAGGAAGGTCATTTGTGAATAGTGAAAACTGAGCTCTAGAGTCAAAAGATGGCTGACGAGAGGATGAAGGGGCAGTTGGGGGAGCACGTGCACACACATGGGAGGCCCATAGAGCAACCAATACCAGTGAGTGGCCTATCTAGGACCTTGCATTTATTATTGTCAAAGTTATTTAATGCTTTGGGATGGGCTAGGGGGTCATAAATGTGGGTTTTTTGACTTTCAAACTGGAGACACCGGTTCGTGAACCAATGTCTACGAGGATGTTGATACCTGGATCGATGTCTTCGCAGATGTTGATCCCTAAATTGGCATCTTTGGAGATGACGTTGCCAGACCATCATCTTCGAAGATGCCAGACCTAGATCCACGTCTTTGAAGATGACGGTCTGCGGGAATAATGGCAGAGACGTTGGTGTATGAACTGACATTTTCAGCTGAACCGACGTCTATGCCTAAAAGGGTAGACACCGAGTAGAAGGGGAACAGAGGGACTCGGCAGGGGCTGAGGATGGGTTGGAAAAGGACCTAGGGACAAGATTCCCTACTTTGGTAGGGATTAGGCCAGGACTAGAAGAAACAGGAGGGCTGACATAGTGAATTTTTGAAATTTGCAGGAGTAGTTCCCACCGTTGGGATCATGAGAGCATTGGCCACCGACCATGGAGTTGGATTCATAGCTTACTAAGGAGGAATGGGGTTTTTTGGCTGTAGTTGGGTTGGAATATGTGCCCCATTGGCCTAGGCTACGAGAACACAATAGGATTATGACCGCATTGATTAAGCGGTGGCACAATGATACCACCACATTTCACCTGCCTACTAGAGAGGCGACTATCACCTTGGAGGATGTTTGGTGGATCCTTTGGATACCCATCCAAGGGGCGATTCCTTAGTATTGGTTGGAGGATAGTGACCATTACATGGAGATTATTGTCAAGCGGCTGATGAGGCAGATTCTAACACACAAGACTTGGATGCCCTGGCAGCCAGCTGTCGACAAGAGGTTACAATGGATAGCCCTATATTTGGTAGGATTGATTGGAGGGTGTATGTTAGCAGACTTGGTGAGACATGGTTTTGGCATGAGATGGGAGCGAGTACTAGAAGAGATGCTAGAGGAGACTTCTTATTGCTGGGGTACATTGTCCTTGGACAGTTGTACCATGACCTACACATAACTGCGTACCGTGGGGCACACAACATGGGTACAGGTGTGACATTAATGTTAGTGTGGGCTTGGGAGCATATCGCAGTGTTCTGGCCTATGAGGGTTTGAGAGGCATGACAGCCTGGAGAGCCCTATGCCTGCAGATATAGGCTACCCTTGAGATACACCTCCGTCAGCCAGACTGGATATTGGTAGTGACTCCTAGATGAGGTACAATTTTTTTGCTAGACCCCATACAGACTATGCAAGCCATTGGGGATGATGGACTGGGCAACAAGAGTGGAGGATGGTTTCAAGGATTTTCTATACTTTTCATATGTTTAGACTAATTTCTTTCTACTGGGGAGGACCATCCACCAGATAGAGAGGTATAGACCTTCGAGGGTTATGCGACAGTTTGGTCTTCAACAGGGGGTGGTGGCAGAGGATGCCTTACATCCTTATATCACTAGGGAGGTAGGTACCTAGGGGAGATACATAGATGCTCTGACAGTGAGGGCATCTTGGAGGAACATTGTGCAGCTTGACTTTGTGGTGCATCTTGACATCACAGATACAGGGATGACTCCAGAGTATGTAGCATGGTGGGCTGCACACACACCATTGCGCCTCATAGACCCTGCTCAAGTGGCTTCTCACAAGTAGCTGATAGGTGATATGGATGTGGACGATGGGATGGCTATAGGGGATGCCCCAGAGACCTTGGTAGTAGGTCAGAGGAGGAGACCATAGAGATAGGTTAGACCTTGTACAAAGGATCAAGCAGGGGCTGGACCTGATTAAGGGCCACAGGGGCCACCATAGGTATAGGGATAGGTACAGGCACCCTAGGTGCCATAGTAGGTATAGGTACCGGCATCCCAAGTGCCACCACAGGTGTAGATGCCACAGGGACCACCTACAGGATATGTAGCACAAGAGACTCACAATACTATCGTTACAGAGCGAGACAGTCTGCAAATAGAGTGTGCACGACTGCGAGGTGTTCTAGGCATGGCCCAGGTGTTTGAGACTAGCCTATAGACAGAGATGACCCATATATAGGGTTTATTAGCTATGGATATGGTGCGGGCAGACAGGGCAGAGGGTTCTCTAGACACCCTACAGGGCAGGGTTGACTCAGGAGAGTTTTCCATGGTTGACCTGACATAGGATGCTACAAAGCTATGTACTAAGATAGGTACACTTATGGACTAGTTGGATACTTTGACCTTGTAGCTGCAGCAAGACACAGAGCAGATTTTGGCATTGACCTCAGAGAGGGATGCGACACAGCAGTGGGCTAAGACATGCAGGGCTGAACGGGATATCGCCAGACAGGAAGCCATTGCAGGTGGGGCTAGGCAAGTTGTGGCTAAGGCATTCACAGCTCATAGAGATGCGAACAAGGAAAGAAGAGAGGCAACCCACTATAAAGCATTATATCATTAGATAGTTCCTGAGGGACAGAGACAAGATTACTCAGAGAGGTCTCGATCTCAAAGCATAGTGTGAACCTCAACATCACAGGGATCTGTGGGCATGCCACCATAGCCACCACTAGAGCAGGGAGGTGGTTCCTCATAGCCACCGACATGATTCAGCAGAGGATCATGTGACACACAGTTTTGCATTTTAACACCACTTCTAACACCATTTTTTGCATTTTGAGATATACATGTATATTGGTACCGAGGTACACATGATGTATTTTATTGATGATAGACACATGTACCTATGTACATTTGATTTATATATGATCGATGAGGACTCTTATGATGTCATGGTGTATGCTTTGTATGTTGTGATCTATATGATGTTTTGATGTGTATGTATACCCTATTATGTATGCAGCATGGTTGCATGATTATGTATATATGATGTATGACTTATGCAAGGTGGCTGATGCTATATATATGATGTAATGACATGTGTATGCAAATGTATATGTTTTATGAATGCTTTTAAATGAGTTTTTAACAATGCAAGACTAAAATGAATCTAAATGAAGTAACTATGCAAGACATGAAATGAATCTAAATGAAGTAACTTTGTAAGACATGAAATGAATCTAAATGAATTAACTATGCAAGATATGTAATGAATCCAAATGAATTATGCAATATATGAAATAAATCTAAATGAATTAACTATGCAAGATATGAAATGAATCTAAATGAATTAACTATGCAAGATGAATCTAAATGATGGATTAATTATGCAAAGTTCTAAAATGATACTAACTATGTAAGTAAATGATTGACTTAATGATGATTAATGCAATTTAATGATGGATTTAACATGATGATCAATGTGACCTGAATGATGGATTTAATGCAATCTAATGATGAATCTAATGAATCTAAAATGATGAATAATGCAACTCAATCTTAATGATAGATACAATAATGATACTAGAGGAAATGAACGTGATAATGTAATGGGTGCAATATGACTCATATTTGTTTTTGGTGTGTCACAATCAACTGATAAACCAAATAGGTGGACTATGGAGAATCAGGCAGGGAATGTTAAAAGGATGACGACTCAGGATTTTAGCGTGATGGCGAGAAGATTGAATGTGTTCACAAATATACAAGGATCAAACTAAGTGATTAATTACAAGTGATTGGTTACAAGGATTATGTACAAAGGTTGTTGTCGAGATTTTATTGGATCATGTTGTTTGTCTTGATGTGCAGGATAATGTAGTATGTTGATTGATTAGTTCAAGAGGATAGACACATCCTACGAGAACCCAAAGATGATGATGATCTAGATTTAAGTTGACAAGAGGAAGGACACATCCTCAATAGACTCAGTTTTGGAAAGATGGGACTTACCAGGTTGATTGGTCAAATGTGCACTAGAAGCAAACTGTAGAACAAACGTAGGATTTTAATAGTACAACTGTATCATTTTCCACACAAGGAGCAACTCAAGACATGATAAATATATAGGATAGAAACTCAGAGTTTTGGGATAGTACAACATATGGACAATAATATACAAGATTATGTGTACAAAAGCTTAGGATACGAGATAGGAGGATCATTTTAGACTAGTGCGTATGATATGCAAACACCCAAGGAATATGGGAAATGTGGAGGTTAGTGGAGATGTGGTGCTGGTGATGGAAGGAAACAAGATTTTGATAGATAATGGAACGGTCCATTATGTGTGATGCCTATTTCCAGGTTTTCATCATGCATACTTGTCCAAGGTTCCTGATTGCCAAGTTTTCACCATTGGATGAAAGTCTTCTCTTTATTTTTCTTTTTGATTTCTTTGGATCTTTTTGATATTTTTGATATTGCCCAAGTGCCTGTTTACCAATTTTTCACTGCGACAACCATTTTTTTAGCTTCATTTTTCTACTTTTTTTTTTCAGGACTGTTTTACATTGTTTTTGTGCTTTCTTCAGGACTTTTTATACTTTTTATGGATTTTCTCAGATAACTGGAATGAACAACCAGCCGTCAGGCATAGAAGCACCTGAGATGAATGATGTTGGTAGGATCATTCAATGGTTCTCCTTCAGGAGTGGAGAGTTGATATGCCCCAGAACCAAAGCATGCAGTGACAACATTTGGGCCTTGCCAGGTGACTTCAAACTTCCCTTTCTTTTCTCGATTAGTACCCACTTTCTAATTTTCCTTTAGCACAAGGTCCCCTACCTGGAACTGGCGTGGGTGGACCTTCTTTTTATAGTTCTTCTTGAGTCTATTCTGGTAAAAAATCAAGTGATCATAAGGTTGTTGGTGATTTTCATCTAGTAGATCAAGCTATGTGAGTCATGCCACTCAGTAATCTTCATCATCAATTAGGCCTCTTAGTGATACTCAGAGGGATGGTAGTTCAACCTCAATTGGTAAGACTACTTTAGCACCATAGACTAGGGAATAGGGAGTAGTGCCAGTAGGAGTATGGTAGGAAGTGCGATATACCCAGAGGGCGGGATTGATTTGGAGGTGTTAGTCATGACCAGTATCATTGACAACTTTCTTGAGGATTTTGAGTATGGTTTTATTAGTTTCCTCAGCTTGGCCATGACCTTGCGGGAAATATGGACTGGAGAAACGGTGATGGATATGGAGGTGAGCACAGAGATCACTGACGTGTTGATTTTCAAATGGTGTACCATGATCTATGAATATGGTGGAGGGTATGCCGAAGTGGAAAAAAATGTGATAGGGGATGAATTTGGATATCTAGACGCCAGTAGGGAGTGTGAGAGAAATTGCTTCAACCCACTTTGTAAAGTACTCTGTAGCCATGATTATGTACTTGTGGCCTTCAGACAAGAGGGGAGTAATCTTACCAATGAGGTCAAAACCCCAACAAGAGAATGGCCAAGGAGATGCAATAGGTCTGAGGTCCTAGGCAAGAGCATGAATCAGATTGACATGTTGTTGGCAGGGTAAGCACTTCTTGACGAACTCACAAGCATCATGTTCCATTGTAGGCCAATTGTACCCTACATGTAGAAGTTTCTTAGCTAGTACCATGCCACTTATGTGGGCACCACAAATTCTAGCATGTACCTCTTGTAAAGCCTAGGCGACTTCATTTTCATCTAAACACCTAGAGAGCACATTGTGATAGCCTCAACAATAAAGGGTGTTGGCTACGAGGGTGTAACGGGATTCTCTACGAATAAAGTTTTTGCATTAGGTTGCAGTGAGATGAGGGGATATGATACCATTTTGTAGGTAAGCTTGGATATCATGGTAACACAGGGACTGAGGACCAACCAAGACACATACGCGATTTGATTCATCATTCTCATAAGCGGGAGCGTGAAGTTGCTCAACTAAGAATTTGTATTACGTAGACTCATGAGGAATCTCTAGGAGGGAGTCAATTGTGGCCATTGCATTAGTAGCCTTGTTCTACAAGCGTGGTACATATTCTGCAATGTTTTTTGTGTAGGCAAATCCCAATTTGAATGACATAAGGATGTAGTCACCTTGAGGTGTGACAAAAAGTATTCCTGCCCCTGCACCATGAGCTGTGTAGGACCCATCAAAGTAGAGTTGCCAAGTCGGTTGTTCTTCTATCATGTATAAATTCTCATCTAGAAATTTTGTGACCAAAGGATAAGCATCTACCAATGGCACTTCTACTAGCTAGTCAACGATGACTTGCCCTTTAATGGATTTTTTGTCGACATATTGAATATCAAACTCACTTAGCAACATAACCCATTTTTCCATTTGACCTATGAGTGTAGTCCTAGAGAGTAGGTACTTGAGAGGATCCACCTTTGAAATGAGCTTGGTTGTATGACTAAGCATATAGTGGTGAATTTTTTGAGTGGCGAAGACCACTACCAGACATGCTTTTTCCATAGGATAATAATTGAGCTCATAACCCACTAAGGTTTGACTGATGTAATAAATGGCTCTTTCTTTACCCTCATCATTTAGCTGAGCAAGGAGTGCCCCCAGTGCTATGGTAGTAGCAAAAATATATAGGATGAGTGGTCAACCAGGTATAGGTGGTACCAAGATGGGTGGATTAGCCAAGTATTCTTTGATTTTGTCAAAACTCTTCTGACACTGAGGATCCCATTTGAATGTGTTATCTTTTCGCAAGAGATGAGTGAATGGTTGGAACTTGTCTTCTAGTTGAGAGATAAAATGACGCACAAATTGTAGCTTTACTTGGAGGCTACGTATTTATCAGAGTGTTTTTGGTGGAGGCATCTCTATGATAGCTTGTACTTTCTTTGGATCAATTTCAATACCTCATCTGGATACAATAAACCCCAGGAGTTTTCCTGATGTGACCCCAAAGACACATTTCTTAGGGTCAAGCATTCTAGGTGATCTTCCCTCTTAACTGATTTTGCCAAGATATTGTTCACATAGTCTTCAAGAATCTTGTGGATCATGTCATGAAAAATGACAGTCATGGCCCTTTGATAGGTTGCCCCAGTGTTCTTTAAGCCAAAAGGCATCATGTTATAGTAGAAGGTTCCCCAAGGGGTTGTGAATGTTGTCTTATGCTGATCTTCTTCTGCAATGTGGATCTGATTATATCTAGAAAAGCCATCCATGAGTGATAACATCTCATGTCCTGATGTGAGATCCACAATCATATCTATGTTTGGCAAGGGGAAATAATCCTTGGGACATGCCTTATTGAGATCTCTGAAATTCGTACATATCCTGATTGATCTTAGAAATCTAGTCAGAATAGTCAATGGGGCAGATGATCTTGGCTTGGAGTAACTTTTCTATCTCCGCTTTGACAAGTAGTGCCACTTTAGGGTGCATCTTTCTGAGCTTTTTCTTGATGGGTTTGATGTTTGGGTCCACTGCTAGATGGTGAACCACCAAGTTGGGATCTAATCCTTGCATGTGGTAGTAAGACCATGCAAACGTGTTGATGGATTTCTTTAATAAAGTGACAAGATCACTTTCTTCTGCTTCAGTCAGAGATGTTGCTATGTATGTGATTGTGGAATTCTCTTTGGTACCCAGGTTGACAGGTTTTTCTTCTTCAATGAGAATCGATGACTGTTCAGGCCTACAATCATGGATCAGAGAAAGAGGAGAACCTTCATCCTCTGGCACCTCAGAGAGGTTTTCACTAGGGGATACACCCTTTTTTTTTACTATTTTATGATTAGATAGCGTCCCAAAGGGGTTTTCGGTAGGGGATCAATTTTTCTCTTTTGTATTTTTGTTTTCTATTTCGTTTTTGCAGCTAAAGTTCTCCTCTTCCCCAAAGTATGCCTTTGGGTCCAGTTTGTAGACATATGCATGTATGCACCCTAAAATGGTCACCTAGGCTTTGGGCCCCATTTCTCAATTTATCAAATCCCTGAATCAATATTTTCAAATATCAACAATATCAATTATATCAATTTCCTTGATCAAATCATAATCAATTCAATATTTCCTAAGATTTGAGCCTTA
>MU227692.1:1019595-1029934 GCA_018584345.1 Thuja plicata
GAAAGTGAAGAAGAAGATCTAGATGAAATAGAAGCACTCATGGAAAGGAGAATGCAAAGAGGCAAAGGTAAATACAAAGGCAAGTTACCACTTGTATGCTTTAATTGTAAAGAGATTAGACACTTTGCTGCAAGATGTCCTAACAGAAGAAAAGATGACAGAAGTAATGACAAATCTTTTGAGAACAAATCTGACAAAGGTGATAAAAAATATTACAGAGGTTACTGACAATCAGAAAGAAAGGATACCTGATACTACAAGGATAAAGGCAAGAAGGCTAGCTACCTAGCTGCTTGCAAAGATGAAGATACTGACACCAAACCTGATGATTACATTGAGATGATATTTGTAGCTGTGAAGGATGATTCAGATGAAGATGAAAGGTATGAAGAAACTGCACTCATATCTAAGGTTAGTAAGAATGATATCTAGATTATAGATAGTGGCTGCACTCACCATATGACCGGTGACAAAGAAAAGTTTAACACTTTTGAATATTATAATGGTGGTACAGTAAGAATGGGCGTTAATGTTTGTAGTTTGAGTCGTATGATCATTTAGAATACATATAATACTTTGATATTGATTAATAATAATATATTGTATTTGTGTATATATATATATATATATATGTGTGTGAGATATATATGTTATATTATATATATTATTATTAAACATATATTATGAAAACTTATATTATTCTAATATATGATTGATTAATGATACATTAACAATTATAATGAATAGACATGTCCCATGAAGGGACATGTCTCTCCTAGCCTCTTTGACAATATAAATGAAAGAGAGATTGTTGCATTTGAAAAACACATACAATATACAACATAGAGAGTGCTATTACATTTGCAGCGATCTTAAGAATTTCAACATGGTATCAGAGAAAAGCCTGGGAGAAAGATCGCAATATGGATGTTGAAGATTGGGTGATCTTGATCGATGTCTATCTTCTATGGATATTTCATTCTAACGATAATCATTGGTTTTGGAATTGATGGGTACTTTGTTTGCACGGTATTTTGGAAAATAACAGGTCTCACACCGAGTTGGAGTAGTATTGAGAAATTATAGTGCTCGAACTCATTGCACAGAACACAGATTAAAAAAAAAAAACACCATCCAATGAACTATGCATTGACCATAAGATGGAACCTCGCGTGAAGAGTAATTTCTCGATGGTGGTTCTTGTGAATTTTGTTTGTGCGAGAACACCATCCAATGAACTATGAACTATGCATTGACCATAAGATGGAACCTCGCGTGAAGAGTAATTTCTCGATGGTGGTTCTTGTGAATTTTGTTTGTGCGAGAACACCGTAAACACCAAGATGTCGATGCACATAGATCTTCTAATGTGCATGCGCAGATATGTGTCATTGTTCTTCTTGTAAAACTTTTGTTTCTGTGTAGAGGTGTTGTCGGGAATCAAAGTCTTCACTGAATATTAGAGGTGTCACTCTGGTCATGAAAATAAATTAAAGCAGAAAGGCTATGTCTTGATAGTAGCACTTGGTCCTGCGATCTACCATGCTTACAACCATAGCCAATGGTTGCATAAAATGTTGATGGTAGATGTGATTTCTCCTATGGACGATGCCTCTGAGATACAGATTGTGCAGGGTCTTGTTCGTTGGTGCTGAGAACTTAGATAGCTGGGAAATCAAAGGTTGCTAGTCACCAGTTATGTGAGCGGATGCCCCGCATGGAGACACATAGAGCAGAGGACCGCATGGATCATGCCAACAAAGTGCTAAATGGAGATTGGTGGAAGTGAATGCCTGAGATTACAATCATTGTGACTGAGAACTACCTCAGTTTACATTTGCTCGAGTTTCTAGTAATTAGGGATCCCCATCGTCGTTTACTGTGGATCGTGGAAATTTCATAATTTGACAAAAATAAAATAAAATAAAATAAACATGGAAGTCCAATCTGGCTCAACCTTACCATCAGAATCATGGTGGACTAGTTTTTCTTTGTGTCACACAGAGATTGCTCAAAGATGAGCCATCTTTCCTGAAGATAATAATCCTTGTGATCGAATACAAATGGAAGGGAAAGAGGCACACATATATTATCAGGACCGATTGGAGATTTATAAAGTCTGGTTCAAATAATACATTGCAATATCAACTGTCGTAACCTACATAAGTGCACCGTGACAGAAATATTATTGGCAAGAATTGAATGTGCAAATAACCTCACTCAGAAGCAATGACAATCAGATTATTTTCAAACTCATCATGGTCGGTGTTATAGTGATCGTGTTTGTCATTTATTTGATCCATTAAGGACCCAAAATTATTCCAGACTCATCACATAAGCAAGGAGATTTAGTTCGCAGGGAGACTACAAATATACCTATCAACCCAATATGAGCAAATATTTATGATGGACAATTATATTTCAGCAATATCAGTCTTCTTGATTTGAGCGATCTATATTTTCAAAATTTGTATTACCTTATTACACTACCGCTGTCAAGATAAAGGACTCGTAATAGGTTAATTTGGATGGGAACACTACTCCTGACACTCAATTGGATGTGTAATCCCTCTGCGAGAAGTGGTCGATGATGCAAGTATCATATGTTTATTTGGAAGTCTGTAGTTCCAATGCTCAATATCGGTGATTGCACTCTATAGTGCTTGATCTTACGATGCCTATTTTCTTAATACTATGAGCCATATGACATTCACCTTCATTCATTCATTGAATACACGAGGATATCATTGGATATATTTATAGCTGAGGTGAAAATGGGATCATACATTACCAAGAATTACATTATCAATGAGAGGATGAATATATGTTGAAAACATTGGAATCGTGGACTCTTCTTTGAGGAAAATGCAAAGTAGACTAAGTCATCCTCGACATCATGAAATATTAAGGAACTTCTAGTGCCCTTAATATGTGGATTAATTGGGATTACTATTTTTGAGTGCCCTTGAGAGCTGACAAAAGGAGAGTTAATAATCAAATATGTGTCAAGCATATAACACACATCCTCCTTGATTATATATTTTTGGATATGATAGTCTGGAATAGCATTTTTGACTCGTATTCCTGCAAAGTGCATCGAGCGATTGGTTATGATAAGTTAGCAAGACAAATGCCACAAAAATATGTGGGATGCAGAGAGAGGTAGAGCCCAGTTATTAAGAATCTCATTCAGAAGCCGCATGGGAATCATATGTAGGGAAGTCAGAAGTGAGATTTCGATGAGAAGCTGTGTTGGATCTATAGGATGTTGTGGACAGAGTTATTTCTTTGTCCACATGATTGTCTGGAAATATAACCACTAAGAACCAAACTATGTGGTGACCGGTTGTGGAATCATCTGAAGATAGCCATGGGATATCATGGTGAATTGTCCTCATTTATGTAAAGAAGGTGGTAGAGGTCAATTATAAAAGGACAGAAGCAAAATAAATTACATTCTAGATAAAAGGAACTTGATGTCTGCAACCGAATTAAAGATTGACATGAAATTCAGAGGGAGTCTGGCAATCCATCAAAAGGTCAATTTTGTTTCAGAAGAAATCACATTATCATTAAGTTAGAGGATAAAGCCACAGTTTATTACATTTACTCATGTTTCTATGGAACCAGACAAGTACATTTGTGTACGAGAAACTACTCCTATCAAATGATGAGAGCCTCTTAGAGAAAGATATTTTCATGATTGGGGCCATGTATGTTTTTTTAACAGAGGGAGCTACTAGATGATTTCCCGAAATTGATCTTCAAAGGATCTAAATCATTCTGATTGAAAAGGGCAAGCCATATTGAGATGGTTTCCCTAGTGACCAAGAAACTATAAAAAGACTAAAGAACAAAACACGACTTGTTGGCAGAAGGTTGATATTAGATTCAGAGGGAGTCTAACAGTTCATCTAAAAGCAACCATGGACGAGGAGGTTAGGAGGTTGTGGCAAGAGGATCTGAGCCATTTTGATCTTCAAGGAATTTAGTCACATTGGCTTAGAGGGAGTCAACAATAAAGATGTTTTTTGCAGCCAGAGAACTATGATCATGAGATTGAGTCCCATGTATGCTGGCTGAAATGCCTTTATGCTAACTTCTACATAACTTGGGGTACACCAAGAGTGATGAAAACTATATAAGAGGTATAGCATAAGTATGTTATTCAAGGTACATTATTACTACAGGACAGATGGCTGATATTCTCACCAAGTCTCTGGCTAGAGAAAAGGTTGTACACTTTTGAGATAAACTTGGTATGTTGGAGAATGAAACCTTAGATGAAAAGGAGTTCAACATCTGTGATCTATTATTTTTATGTTATTGCATTCTTCTCTTTGAGAGAGAAGTCTAAAATGAAAGCCCTTGTTTCCACCCTCTGGGATGAGTCATGGTGGATCCTCTCCCTGAGATGAGTCAAGGTGGATGTCATGTGTGTGACTTCACGACTTTATGGGCCCACTCATCCTGTGTACATTTCTGAGAGGTGATGACTTCTTAGACAATGAACACTTGTATTTGATGTTACAAGGTGAAAATCTTGTAATGGAGATTCGTTATGGTAGACATTTAATATGTCAGTACACATACCATAATAGGGTTATATGTAAGGGAATGTAATGTTCCTTATTACTATATCCTTGTATCATGATCTGAGGTGACATAAAAATTAGGTATCATGATCTGAGGTGATTCCTCATATCACGATCTGAGGTGTTATGAAAATTAGGTATCACAATTTGAGGTGATTCCTCATGTCACGATCTGAGGTGATATGAAAATTAGGTATCACGATCTGAGGTGATTCCTCATATCACATTTTAGGTGATATGTAAAACTAGGTATCACATGTTAAGTGATTCCTCATATCACATGTTAGGTGATATTGATTAATAATAATATATTGTATTTGTGTGTATATATATATATATATATGTGTGTGTGAGATATATATGTTATATTATATATATTATTATTAAACATATATTATGCAAACTTATATTATTCTAATATATGATTGATTAATGATACATTAACAATTATAATGAATAGACATGTCCCATGAAGGGACATGTCTCTCCTAGCCTCTTTGACAATATAAATGAAAGAGATATTGTTGCATTTGAAAAACACATACAATATAAAACATAGATAGTGCTATTACATTTGCAGCGATCTTAAGAATTTCAACAATGGGAAATGATACACCTTGTCCAGTTGAAGGTAAAGGAACAATAATGCTGAATAACTTGATTAAATGTGAAAATTCTTATTGGGTAAAAGGATTGAATTATAATGTGTTGAGTGTTTCTCAGCTGAATAATTCAGGTCACAGAGTAGAATTTGAAAACAAGAAGGCAAAGATCTTCAATGAATCAATAAAATTGATTGGTACCGGTGAACAGACTAAAGGTAACTTATTCTATCTGAATGATACTAACACCACTTGCTTAATGACTATAAATGAAGGCATATGGTTGTGGCACAAAAGATTGTGTCATGTGAATTTTGAAAACATGATGAAAATAAGTAGAAGAAGAAGTGTAAGAGGCTTACCGATGATGACAAAGCTAGAAAACATCATGTGAAAAAATTGTCAAAAAGGTAAAATGACAAAGTCTAATTTCAAAAGTAAAACCTATACATCTGATGATGTCCATACTCATTTATGTGGACCTATGAGGATAAAGAGCTATTATGGAGATAGATATTTTATTCTCTTTGTTGATTATTACTCTAGAATGATGACAGTCATGTTTATAAAAGAAAAATCTGAAGCATTCAAGATGTTTAAATGGTATAAGGCTATGGTAGAAAAACAAAGTGGTAATGATCTAAAATGTTTGAGATCAGATAGAGGAGGAGTATTTATATCAGATGAATTCACTAATTTCTATAATGAGCATGGTATAAAAAGATAGGTTTCTGCACCAAGAACACCACAACAAAATGGGATTGCCAAGAGAAGGAACAAATCAATAGTTGATTGTGCAAGAACATTGATGATAGAAAAGGACATCACCCAAATCTTATGGAGGGAAGCTATCAGCACTTCTATTTATACACTTAACAAAGTACAATTGAAGAAGGACACAAAGAAGACACCTTATGAGCTATGGTATGGTAAAACACCCAATGTAAGTTACTTCAAAATATTTTGTAGTCAATGTTAAGTCATAAAGGATGATAGAAATGGAAAGCTTGACGCCAAAAGTGATAAAGGTATTTTTCTGGGGTATTCTACCAAGAGAAAAGATTTTAAATGTCTAATCAAGGCTTCTAACAAAATAGTTGAAAGTGAAAATGTGAAGATTGATGAATTTGCAGAAAAGAATGAGCTGGAAAGCACAAAAGAACCAGAAGACTACAACAAGTTTGTATATTGTGAAGAACCCATAACTCTACTTGAGAAACAATGCTTAATTCTAGAACAATAGAATGTTGCAATCGACAGTCAGAATGTTGTTACCGACGGTCAGGAAAATGATCAAGATAATGTGCAAGGTAATGAAGATCAAGTTGATACACAAAGAGTTGTACCTATACTTGCAAGATATGTAAGAAGGAACCATCCAGAAGACCAAATCATAGGAGATAAGAAAGCTGATACTAGAACAAGAAGTAAGTCTTTAAACTCAAATTGCTTAATTTGTGAGTTTGAACCAAAATTTGTCAATGCTGCACTAGATAATGAAGAATGGATAAGTGCTATGAATGATGAGAATGAGCATATTGAGAAGAACAAAACATAGTCACTTGTGCCAAGACCAGATGACAAGAATGTCATCGGTACTAAATGGATATTCAGAAACAAGCTAAACGAGAATGGAGAAGTCACAAGGAACAAAGCAAGTCTAGTATGCAAGGGGTATGCACAAGAGGAAGGCATAGAGTATGGAGAAACCTTTGCACCCATTGCTAGTCTAGAAGGAGTAAGAATACTACTTGCTTATGTTGCATACAAAGGATTCAAAGTATATCAAATGGATGTCAAGTCAACATTCCTAAATGGAATACTTGAAGAAGAGGTATACATTGAAAAATCAGAAGGGTTTGCAGATCCAGACAAGAGGAACATGGTATGTAGACTTCACAAAGCCTTGTATGGATTGAAACAAGCTCCTAGAGCCTGGTATGAATGACTTCATTCCTATCTAATAAGTATTAGATTCATAAAGACTAGTGAAAATAGTAATCTTTATTTGAAAGAAGATACGGATGTTAACACTTTGATTGCTGAAATATTTATTGATGACATCATATTTGGAGGCAATGATATATTATGTAAGTCATTTGCTGATGAGATAAGCAAAGAGTTTGAGATGTCTATTTTTGGAGAGATCAAGTTCTTTCTTGGTCTACAGATCATTCAACAAAGTGAAGGTATTTTCATTACACAGTCCAAATACATCAAAGAGGTCCTGAAAATATTCAAGATGGAAGATTCCAAACCTGTTGGAACACCGATGGCTACTGGATGCAAATTAACAAAGGAAGACAAGACAACAGAGGTAAATCAGACTTTGTATAGATCAATGATAGGAAAACTCATATATGATGTACACACTAGACCAGATATTACACATGTAGTAGGAATTGTTGCTATATTTTTTGCTAACCCCAGGGAACCACATATGACTACTGTGAAAAGAATTCTAAGATATCTGAAGAATACTGAGGAATTTTTCTTATGGTATAGAAGAGAATGAAAATTTTAACTAAAAGTGTTTACCGATGCTGATTGGGATGGAAATGTTGATGACCGGAAGAGCACAACTAGAGGAGCATTCTTTATGGGTGACAGGCTTGTCATATGGATTAGCAAGAAACAAGGATGCATATCTTAGTCTACTGCAGAAGAAGAATATGTTGCTGCTGCTGCAAACTGCTCAAATATTGCATGGATCAAACAGTTTCCGGAAGGTATGCATATGAAGATCTCAGAACCAGTGACTATCTGTTGTGATAACACCAGTGCAATAAAAATTTCCAAGAATCCAGTCATGCATGCAAAGACTAAACACATTGCGATCAAGTATCATTATTTAAGAGAACAAGTTGAAGAAAAAGAGGTGATACTTGAGTATGTGCAATCAAAAGAACAATTGGCTGATATCTTCACCAAGTCACTACCCAAGGATACATTTGAGTACTTGAGAAAAAGACTAGGTGTCAAACCCTTGTCTACCAGTCAGTAAAGGACTAAAGGATGCATCGGCCTATATATTATCAGAATATCATTCATGTTGATGCAAGCAAAAAGGATGAACTTCAAAGCTACATCTATATACAAAAAAGGTATATATCAGAACCGAGCACCAGAGCATATTTTTTTATTGCTGATGGATAAGGGAAATTCAAGGAATATATTATGGATAAAAGAAAATAATTGTTTTACATGAATGTCAGATATTTGTAAAATATTTGTTTGGCATTATTGTCAAAGGGAGAGAATGTATCCATATTATCACAATAAATTATTCATTATCAGATTACTCCAAATAGGGAGAGATCATATCCATAGGGAGAGAATTTGTATGAAGGAATCATATACAAAGGGATAGTTTCTTACAAAAGATAGAGACATCAAAGAAGAAGATCAGTCAAAAGAGAGAAATTGACACAAGAAGAGAACACAACACATCAAAACAAGAAACACAGAAAGCTACAAGAATCATATCTAAGCTAACACAGAGCTTACCGGCGGTCAGACATTTTTATCAGTTATCAAAACAAAGTGTTTGGTAATTTGATGAATCTCAACAATTGTATTTCATATTTTATTAGAACTAGTATAGTGTGATAGTATAGTATGATGCCATCAATGATAAAGGGAGAGATTGATGACATGTAACTGATTGAATGTTTGATAATGTTAAGTTGAAGATAATGCAAGACATTAAATAAGTTAATGGTTTGTATTGTCATTGATGTCAACTTGATATCATCTGTACGTTCATGTACATAATGCCAAAGACTTTAGAGAATCAATGGAACAGAGATTATGCTTTCAGCAATGCATAAAATTCAATTATTCACTAAGTGATAGACAACACTGACAGAGTGCACACCATCGGTAAAGGCAAAGAACAAAAGACATTGTGATACCCGACGAGCAGAAGATAGTGTTACCCGATGAAGAAAAATCATAGGATACCTGACAAACTGAAAACAGAGTTGCCCAATGAGAAAAATCCAATGATTCTCGACGGATGGAGATCCTGAAGCTGACTAGAGTCATGCCAATAGAACTGGCAGTTGTCACCGATGACCAACTGCAGAGTTGGCCGACAGAATAGAGAATTCAGAAAATGACAAAATATCTAGCTGGTAGAGCTTAAGAATAGACTTAACTAGTTGTTTTATTTTTTTTATTCAACCAGAGTTAAGTAATTGATTTAAAGAAGATTTATACATTTGGCAAGAAGATAACTACAAGATAAATCAGGAGTTAAAGCTGTAAATCAAATTGGCCGGATTGTTTTTCATGCCAAGAATCAAGAATCAAGAATCAAGAATGAAAGAATATCATGTCTATATAAGAGACAAGCATAATTAATTTCCGCAATCACATACACAAGAAGGAGAGTGAATAGAAAGAGGATGTTGAAGAGAAACTGATGAATGATAACTTCATATAGTCTTGATCAATCAAGTTGAAGGAGGGCTAAAGAATTCTGCAGATACCGATGAATAGTGAAGCACAACATCACAGAGTAGAAAGTGTGGAGCATAAAGAATTGAATTGATACATTGATCAGAGGGTTAATGTACTTAAATAGATCTAAAAATCTGCAATTCAAGTTGCATTAGAAATAGGTCATAGTGTTTCAGTTTAACCATTGAAGCATCAAGTCTCTTAATAGAGAAGGACTTAACCGTCTTCGATATATTGAGGTACATCCCAAGGAGTGCCAAAAAGGTTTCATGAAAGTAGCATTGAAATTGCATAAAACCTATTGACAACCTAAGAAGAAGGTTGATTCAAGGATGGCAGCAAGATTTTCCTAAAGCCTATTGACAGTCTAAGAAGGAGGTTGATTTAAGGATGGTAGCAAATAGATGCCCGATACTAAGTGACAAACTCTATGTATAAAATCCTCTATCAAGGTCACACCTAACAGTGTGTTTGTAACCTTTAACAGGGTTGGCTCCTAACAGGGCTCACTTCATAAGAGTGAAAATTTGGGTTACCGGTCCCAATGGTTATTCCCTTAACAGGGTTTCCACGTTAAAATCCATGTGTTATGTGTGTATGGTTTATTACTTTACTATTTTACATTTCACATATGCATTTCTGGATTGATTGGTATACTCTGCATATTTACTGAGTATC
>MU227692.1:1048464-1110257 GCA_018584345.1 Thuja plicata
TTGCTTGCATCTTTTCCTTAAATCCTTTGAAATATTCATTCATTAAGTCATCAAAATCTATACCTAATGATTCTATGTGCTCACATATCTGTATGGTGACTGGTTTGCTTATGTCCCATACTACTTTTCCTATGGAAGGAAAGTATTCTTCAAAGTCAAAGAATATGCACATAATAAGAGAACAAAACTTACAAGTGTTTTTCCTTGATGACCTTATGTTGTTCATGTTCTCCTCAAGTTGATTTAACAATATTTCTGCAAGATCCATCTTCTTTCCTAGTTTGTTGATCTTGTAGGCTGTGCTCATAGCAGTGCTTGCTATGTTGTTCATTCTGCTGGCCTGAAAGATTTTATATCCTATCACACATGCACCAAACTTGAGTTCCTCATCGGTGATGGTGTTAACCTTGAGACCTCTTTTGTCTAATTTTGCACCTGTTAACTTTTCTACTTCCTTCATGGATGGGTACTTGTGAGATTTTGGCTTGTAGATTGTGGGATATCCAGTAACCACATGAATAACATCTTTTGTTATTCGTTTAGGCTCATCAAGCCACAATGCATGGTTATGCATTCTGCTAAGAACTATCCATATCCATTAGGTCTTAAAAACCCTAGGAAAGTGTAATGCATTTGTCAGACCTTTTACGTCCAGATGCTTGTGCTTTTCTTTCAATTTTCCAGTGTCATCACATAGTGCCTTATAGGACTTATCTAGGTCTAGATCTCCTAATTCTAAGATCTTGCAATGTATATAGGACCTTACATCCTCTACCAGCAAAACCCTAGGTAGGATTCTGGAGAATGCTCAAGAATCATCGGGTTGCGATGCAATTCCTGGGTGTAACTTGTATTTAGGTTCAACACAAGTACTATTGCTAATAAGATTAATCATTTTTTTCTTATACTCTTTTAACTTTGTTGTTCTTGAAGTAGATGACATCGTATTTTGAAATTTAGGGCTTTCCATAATTTAAACATAGTGCGGTCGGTGATTGTAGGTACTTACTAAATCTCTATGATTACTCATGAATCTATTGAGTTGTGTTTGAATCTTGCTGAGGTCACACTTCAATCTATTCTTCAATCGCTCTGCTTAGCTCTGCTTCATTGCTCAAAAATTGTGGGTGCAAAATGAGGTTTTTTGTCATGCTTTTATAACTTTTTGTGCCCTAAGTTGTCATTAATGCCCAACAATTCATCGCTGTACAAAGACTGAGTTGGTTGGTTGAGGCATAAATAACATCATCAGTTTAGGCGCAAAGTTTCGGGGTAGCTAGCAGCTTTGGTGATTTCACAGATGCTTGTCAGTAAGATGGCAATGAAAACCTCTGTTGGCTCAAAGATCACCGATGTCTGTCAGTTACACTTAGTGACTTGGCTTTTGTGTAATGCCCGATACATTTTGGTAAGTAGTGTAAACTTTATTGTATGTGTTCACCGATGCTTATTGGTACCCATTTACTGATGAAATTAATTTTCAATAATATTATAAGTGACAATATAGTGCATCTTCAATAATACTAATTTTGTCAATATGATCAATGTGTAATGGAACCAATGCATAATATAACTTGTCATAATGCAGTTCCATACTTACTTGTGCAACTTAGTTGGGAATAGTGATGCCACCAGATCTATTGGATGGGGTGTCATCATTTTCATTGCTTGTTCCAGCACCTTCAGTGTTTGCATATTTTCTCCACATCTTGTTTCTCATCTTTTTGATGTCATCAATGGTGTTTCCATTGGGATAAGTGCTTGTTTCTATCAGTCGGTCTTTGCAATATTTTATCACATGTCCAACCTTATGACAATGTAAACATGCCATACCTGGATTAGTCCATCTTCTAGGTCTTCTAGTCCATTTTATCATATAGTTGGCAGCAATATGACCATACCTTCCACATGTTGTGTAGTTTACCCATGTGTTATAGTCCTAAACATATGAGTTACCAATTCTTGTCAGTTTATAGCCATTATCAGGTTCTTTTGGTGTCCATGCTTTCTTTTTCTTTTTCCAACACTCCTGATGTGTATGTCCATTCATTTTGTAGGTAGGACAGTACTTGTCCATGTAGGTTTCCTTCTTTGGATTTGTCACCTTGGATCTGCATTCATGTGCCTTGTGTCCTTTCTTGTGACATTTATAACAATTACCAATGAAAGTAGATTGTGATTGAGGAATACCTTTCATTTTGTTTCTGCAAATGTTTGAGGTGTGGCCTGGTTTTCCACAGTGATTGCATGACACCTTCTTGTTTCTTGGAGTTGCATAAGCATTCCTTTGATCTGACTGACTAGATGATTCTCCATTGTCGACATACCCTAGACCTGTGTAGTTGTTGACTCTTCTTTGTCCGTCAAGAAAATCATCCATTCTTTTATTGCTATCTTCAACTTTCTTGATTAATTCATTGTGCTGATTTTGAATTCTGACTTCATGCTTTGGATTTTCATTTTCTTCTCTTAGCTCACCGATGATCTGTATTCTTTCAATGAGTTCAGTATTTAATCTGTTTGCCTCTTGACTCATAAGAATAATCTAATTGGTAATCTCATGGTGATGATCAGTAAGTCTTTGAATCTCTGATTCTTTTTCTTGTAGCTTCTCTGTGATTTTCCTCCTATCATCAATAGTCAATGTTCTCTATGATTCATCTTTTCTTGAATCATTCATGACATCAATCATTTTTACCATCTAAGTCTCTTGACCGATTTGCGGCATCTTGGTTTGCTCTATTAGATGTAGATTGACCTCTTGTAGACTTGTGATCTCTTCTACTGATGTGTCTGATGCTTTGCTTATTGTTGATTTAGTTGAGTTGAAGTAATCTGGGATCTCCTCTTCTTGATAATCTTTTTCATTAAGCTTAGTTTCCATAATCTTTCTTCATCAAGCAAATTTCTCATGCTTACTCTCGCCTCCTTGTACTACTCATATAAATCTGAATTTGTAATTGCTCATTCCCAATAGTCTTGTCCAGTCTATACTTTTCCATTGTCTTGATCTTTTCTCTTAAGTATTTAAGGTTTTCAAGAGAGAGACTTAGCTCTGATACCAATTGTTGGTATTACTGGAATGATGTACTAAGAGGGGAGGGGTGAATCAGTACCTCTAAAACTTTTATGTGATTAGCCCATTAACCTTTGTGTCATCGGATTTGATATTTACCTATATATCTGTTCATCTTTCTTTATGTATGTGAAATCATAACATAAGTTCTTTACATGTGTAAACATTCAAGAAACATACATGAAAGTAAATAACACATAACACAAGATATGATATTGAAGAAAACTCTTGTTAGGAAGTAAAAACTGCAGTGGGGATGTCACCCACAAAATTTCACTATCTATAGATAAGAAGGGATCTAGTTAAGGCTTACAATTTGATCACTTCTGATGATCTACCCTGTTAGGAGTATTAGAGTGGAGACCTATTAGGATCTACTTCGTTTGAAGCTTTAGCAACACTGTTAGGTGTGCACTCTGTTAAGATATTTGTCAAGAACTGTTAAGTCCACCTTCTACTAAAGGATTTATGATGTGATGCACTTGTTAGAATGCAACTACATTAAAGTATATGCAATCTCTAATTATTGATAACAGATCCTATAAAGCTTACAATGTATATGTAGTCACCTTGAGTAATTGAATGATACCTTGTCTCTACTCGTTGATAGCCTTGTTTGTGTTCTTGAGAACTGATATGATCTATTTCTGAATTTTGCATGAATTCACTTCTACTACTTAGATGCTCTTCGTGGCTATAATCATTTATCAACTCACTTTATTA
The DNA here is from genome assembly GCA_018584345.1 of Thuja plicata. Classification (NCBI taxonomy): domain Eukaryota; kingdom Viridiplantae; phylum Streptophyta; class Pinopsida; order Cupressales; family Cupressaceae; genus Thuja; species Thuja plicata. The sequence goes on from MU227692.1 coordinate 1,052,264, forward strand.
CAAATGATTGAACATCTATATATACTAGTTTCTAGGTCCATTCTTGATTCACGCTTTTCAAGTTAACTCTAGATTCAAGGTTTACTCTTGACCTTGATCTTTAGTTAGTTATGTTTTAGATCCATTAGGATGCTTTAAAATATTTACAATATACTTTCTTGACCCTCAAGTAATGATTTAAAACAAATTAAAACTCTATAAATAGAATTACAATGTTTTATCTGACGTGGAAAGTCAGATCCACTTTTTGTGGGTTCTGTAACTGACTGTCGGTTCTTATGCTCGGGCTGCTCAGTCAGTCTATTGGGTTTCTTTCATTATTTTCTTTGTTGGGATTCTACTCCGTCAGTGTCTCTATATTGAACTGTTCGTTGGATTCCTTGCTTTTTCTTCTTTCATAAAACTGTATCGTATGTTTAGTGAATTTGGATCCATCGGTGATGTTCCAAAAACTGTTTCATCAGTGATGTCCTTTATGCTTTGTCATCAGTTCAACACTTGACAGTATTCATCAGGAAATTCTATACCTAGAATTTTCATGAAAATTATTGTCATCTCTTCGGGTATGTAGTGTGCTTTCTATCGGGTATGCCTATATCGATGACCTTTATCATGTTTTTCACTTAAGTATACTAATGGAAAAACTTAATGTCATCAATACCTTGTAAGCTCTTGATTTTGTAGAAAATTTCTTGTTGTACTCCTTCATTATTGTGTCAATTTCTTCAACTGTGGAGTTGGGCATGAATGTAGCTAGGGATTTCCCCCTCATCTAGTTTTCATATGCAATGCATATGTCCACCTAGCTGATTTTTTATCTTGTAGCTCTTATGGAATATGACTGCCAAATTGTAGAGGTACATATTTGTAAGCTACCATCATCTTAATGATTTCTTTTTCTATTTTATACTGATCCTCGGTAGACATATTTACCCATTGTCTAATTTCATGATGTTGTGTTATGTGTTGATGATTGACTTTGCAATTTCATCAATTGTCTTTGGTATTTTGGCCTTTTCTGCTTGGTTCCTTTGTTCTCTCTCATATGCTTCAGTATCATCCTTGTCTTCTTTACCTCTTATATATTTCTTTTGTTGTCTAAGCTCGGTTGAGGCTTCAGGATTTCTTTTCATATATGTTCTTACTATACCTTTCTTCAATGGTGGTGAGTCTACTTTAGCTGTTTTGCTTCTTGTCCTAGATGTTGTTTTTACATTAGTAACTTTTGTTTTCTTGGCCTTTGGTGGCTCTACATATGATTCTGTAGACTCAGAATCACTTACTTCTTTACCTTCAATGACGGGTGACTGTTCCTCGGTGACATATTTTGTTTTTTATAACTCTTCATCAGTTACCGAGAGTTTTTTCTAAAGTGTTTTTACCATTTATGTTTGTTTCTTCCCTATTTTCTTGACTACTAAGCCAGTTTTTATTCTTGAATTGGCTTCCTCATATGTAAAAAATCTTCTTATAGATTTGTCAAATGGTTCATTCAGTAGGTCTTCAATGGCTTTTGTAGCCAGATCTATGTCAATCTCATATTTCAATAGTGGTAATCATGTTGTTCTTGGGTTGGCAGCTTTAATGAGTGTAGTGTTAGTGTCAACTACAAAGCATATCTCATCTTTGTATTTTTCAACCAACTATGCCAAAATTCTCATCCTTTTTTGCATCCTATTCTTAAATGTTGTAAAGTAGCCATCCAATAGTGGAATGAAATTTTCTCCTAGTGATTTAATGTAATCACTAATATGTGTTGTTATCGGTTGGTCGATGTCCCAAGTGACATTACTGACTAAAGGAAAGAAGTCCTGAAAGTAAAAGAATGTGCACATTAATAGAGAACCAAAATTACATGTATTAGATCATGTTGATCTAATTTTTCTCATGTTTTCCTCCAGTTGTTTCAATAGTAGCTCGACTAGATCCAATTTCACACCTTTCTTTACTATCTTCTATGTTATGTCAACTACTCCACAAGCAACACTGTTCATTCTGCTTGCTTGAAAGATCTTCTATCCAATCAGATATGCACCAAACTTCATTTTAGGGTCGGTGATTGAATTCACTTTCATACCTATGTCGTCCCATTAAGCTCGAGTTAGTTTTTCAATCTTGTGGCGTCCAGGGTGCCTTAGGAATTTTTCCTTCTCAGTGATTGGGTAACCAGTCAATGCATGAATCACATCCTTTGTGATTGCCTTAGGTTCATCTAACCACATTTTATCGTTATGCACTCGGCTGAGCCCAATGCGTATCCATTTTGTTTTGAATTCTTTCAGGAATAGTAGGGCATTGGTTAACCCTTTTACTTTAATGTGTTTTTACTCATCCTTTAGGTTTTCATCCTTGCATAGCTTCTAAGAAGCTTCTTCAAGTTCAACATCTCCAATCTCTGCAAATTTGTAGTGGATGTATTCTCGGATGTCTTCGACCAGTAAAACCCTAGGTGAGATACTCAAAAAATCTCCCTTGTCATCAGGTTGTGCAGCAACCTCAGGGCACAACTTGTAGTTAGAATCTTCGTAGGTCGAGTTCTTGATTAGGATGACCTTCTTATCTTTTTCCATCTTGATCTTCGCAGTTCAAGAAGTGGTTTCCATTGTTTGTCAAATTAGGGCTTTTTGCAAATGAATTGTCAGCTTGGTAAGTCTAGATACTCACTGGATGCTTGTTGAGAATGCTCATGATCTATTGGAGTTTCTTTAAAGGTGTTGTGAATTGGTTTGTAATGTTGTCACTCTGAATCGCTTCTTCACTCTGTAATCTACTCTTTAACACTGGGTGAACAAATGAGTTCACGTTTGCCCTTTTTATAGAAAAAATACCCTAAGTGATGCGTTAAATGCTTCACCTACCACTCGATTGATAAAGCATATATGCTCCGTTAATACACCAAAGTCTTTATCTCGATGAATATATAATACCCGGTACAAAGTGTTAACTTGGTTGTCTTCCACATGTTTACCGACGATGCTTGGTATATTGTGTCAACTCGGTTATCTTTCATTTGTACACTAACATGCAATTTTATGCTCAGTTTATATTAACCAACCATACTAGATTCACATAAAATAACATTCCATACCATAGTTCATCTTCATACTAATTTGGCATAATCTCAATGAATATAGGAACTGATATAAAATATAGTTGTGTAGAGTGTAGTTCCATACTTACTTGTATTGCTTAGGTGGGGGTGGTGGAATCACCTGATCCATTAGATGAGATGTCACCAACTATAGTGCTTGGTCTATAATTATCATTGTTTTAAGCTCTCCTCCACATTTGATTTCTCATTCTCCTGATGTCTTCAATAGTATTTCCATTTGCAAAAGCACTTGACTCTGTCACTCGGTCTCTGCAGTCCTTTCTTAAGTGACCTACCTTATGACAGTGTAAGCATGCCATTCCAGGGTTAGTCTAGTTTCTAGATCTTCTTGTCCATTTCTTCATACAGTTAGCAGCTATATGTCCATATCCTTCATATGTTGTGCAATTTACCCAAGTTTTGTAATCCCAAACATATGTATTACTGACTCTTCTTAGTTGATATGCATTTTCTTGTTCTTTAGGTTTCCAGACTTGCTTTTTACTTTTCCTGCATTCATGAGATGTGTGGCCATGTATGTTGCAAGTAGAACAATGTTTTTCCATGTAAGATTTCTTCTTTGGTTTGTTCAGCTTAGATCTTGATTCATGTGTTTTATGTCCATGCTTGTTACAGTTATAACAATTACCTATGAATGTAGAAGTAGTTTTAGGAATACCTTTTTCTTTGATCTTGCAAACATTTGACGTGTGGTCTGGTTTTCCACAGTAATTACATGAATACTTATTTGGTCTTGGATTTGTGTAGACATTCCTTTGATCAACTCGGTTTGATGATTCTCCATGCTTGGTATACCCTAAACCGGTATTGTTGTTGAGTCTTCTTTGTCCATTCATAAATTCATCCATTCTTTTTGTACTGTCTTCAGCTTTCTTGATCATATCATTATGTTGTTGAATCTCCGCTTCATGCTTCAATTTCTCATTTTCTTCTCTTAGTTCACCAATAACTTCCAATTTTCCATTAAGTTCCATGTTCACTCGGTTGGCCTCATGACTCATAAGAACTATTTGGTTGGTGATCTCAATGTGATGTTCAGTAAGTCTTTGTATCTCAGATTCTTTCTCTTACAATTTTTTAGTAATATTTCTCCTGTCGTCAATAGCCAAAGTTATTTCTTGTTCAACTTGTCTTGCATTATTCATAACATTAATCATTCTTACCATCGGTGTCTCTTGACCAATCTACAGTACTTTTACTTGTTTAGTCAGATGTTGATTGACTTCATTTAGATCTGCAATGGTTCCTTTAGATGTGTCAGATGTATTACCAGATCTAGATTCAGATGAATCAAATAGGCTAGGTATCTCTTCTTCATGATAGTCAGTTTCATTGTAGTGAGATGCCATGACTTTTCTTTCAGCCAATAACTCTTTCATTTTGATTCTTGCTTCTTTTTATTGCTCAAATAAAATTTGTATTTTCAACTTTTGAATCTCAATATTTTTATCACGCTTATACCTTTCCATTGTATGATCTTTTCTCTCAAGTGATTTAAAATTTTCCAAATAAGAGATCTGGCTATGATACCAATTGTTGGAATAATGGAAGGGTGTCATACTAAGAGGGGAGGGGTTAATCAGTGCCCTTAAAAACTTTTATCAATTAACCTTTAGTAACCATTTCTTGCATAACCAACCATTGTTGCTTTTCTTCTTCATGCATGCAATATCATAGCTTAAATGTAAATGTATGAAAACAAACATTGAAACATCCATTAAATGAATTAACACTTGACACAAGTATTTGGTAATGCAGAAACCCTTGTTAGAAGGTAAAAACTATGATGGGGATGAAACCCACAAAGGTTCACTATCTATACAATGTAAGTTGCCTGGTGGGCTACAAGTTGTGATCACTTCTAATGATCTTACCCAATTAGGAGTAATATGTCAGACTTGTTAAGTGTACTCAATTAGGATATTTTAGCAACACAATGTATGTGTGCACTCAATTAAGAGATTTACATAAAGACTATCAAGTCCACCTTCTTGAAGGATTTTACTTCTTACTACAATTGTTAGAGAGTAACAAATATGTATGACTTGATAGCTTACAATCTTGAATTGTTGATTACAGATCCATTAAGTTCAAAAAATATATGTATCACCAATTGTGATGAATAAAACCTCTGTTCTTCTCAATAGCCTTGAATGTAGTTCTTCATAACTGAATTCTTCTTTATCTATCCTTATGCATGAAAACCTTTGTTTGATCCATAGATGTCCTTGGTGGCTACAATCATCTTCTTATTGATTAATTAATGCATTTATATATACAAGATTTTGAACTAATTAGGTTTCATGCTTTTCAAAAAAAACTCCAAGATCAAAGGTTTAAAACTTGACCTTAATCCCCTAGTTTGCATGAATACAATCAGATTAACTAATTAAATCCATCATTTACACTTTTCTTGATCCACAAGAAGCGGTTGTCCAACTAAGCATAAAGCTATTCTAAAGAATAAAGTGGTTTAGCTTGACATGTAGTTTAGATCCTCTTTTCCCGGTGAAATGTTGTCTCTTGGTGTAGACTGGTGCTCGGTGATGTCTCTGTATATTGTTGCTCAGTTGATATATTTCTCATTGTTCAAAACATTTTGGTGACCACTGCACTTGGTAAATACTGTGCTTGGTACCATTGGTTGATGAGTGTTGTCGCTCGGTGACCATGACCGACCAAAACTGTCTTCTTGTATAGTAATGACAACTTTTGATCCTTTAAGGATTATAAAAAACTAGAGGTAAGCCCTTATTTCTAAGTGTGTGCCCTTGTTACTTCTCCTCTTCAATCATTTATTATCCCACACAGGCCCTATGTTACCACTTGTGGCCTTTGTACTCCTTCCCAACCTCAAAATAAACTATGCATCCTAATCAAACATTTACCTCATGATCCTGAGACCTGATCCAAATTTCAACCCTTTTTTCCTAGCAACATAATGACCTAGTCATTCTATTCCCCATAACATAATGTCCTAGTCGTATGTTCTGCCATAAAAGACCCAAAATTTAGCTAGGGCCTATGTCAGTATTACGATGGGGAATTAGGTCTCGTGGACGGCTTGGACCAATTATGAATCCCAAATGCGTGAAAGGTATATAAACACCCTATCTTTCCTCATCTTGGTAACCATTATCAATCAAGGACAATCAAGTAAGTTGATTTCAAAGAGGTCTTCTACAATTTCACATCCAAGCATTCTCAAAGTATTCAAGAAACCAAGTCTTCTTCTCCTTCATCAAGTATTGTGGCAAACTACAACATCCATTGCACAAGGTTTATCCTTCATGATTTCCTTTTGGGGTTTTTTTGAGTTCAAGCTATTGCATTAATACTTGTAATCACATTAAAATAAGCATTGTGTCATCAAGTCATGAGTTAATTTACGATTTAGATCTAGCTTCAATTTTATAACAACAATATTTCCTTTATGCCATCTCATTACATTTTCAAGGTTGATTCTTGTATAGGATCAAATTCATTCTAAAGACAAGTTACAGTTTCGTGTGCAAAAATATGTAGCAGTTCAAATTCAACTCAAAATTCATTCTAAAGACATGTTACACTTCACATGTTTCTAATTTTCAATTATATGTGTTTTCAGGATCACGGTTGTCACAATTTAAAATTTGTATCAATCTAATCCCTATTTCATTTCTAGGTGCACATAAATCCTCTTCTACCTCCATTGTTATCTCATTTATAGCTTCAACATGTTCATAATTAGATGTTTTGAATAATAGCCTTATCTCTCTTCCTTAATTCAATAGGAGGTTTGTCTTATTTAGGTGTTTTTAATCATATTTGTCTTGAGGAGGTTTTGTATTCCTAATATTCAATAAGAGATTAGATTGACCACTCCTTGATCACGATATCTTATTGTACACAGACTCGTATATTTTTAGACTATGTTATGTGTGGGTGTGAACTTTAGTTATAATAAGACATCAAGGCGATGTCTCTTTCTAGTGGGGAAGGTAGTCACATCTCGGTCCTAGTGACCTAGATTTTAGGGGATAAATTAGACTCTATTGACTTTATTTGACTATGTTTGACTTGGTTAGGGACTTTGATTGATGTTAGATATTGGATTATTGTGTTTTATGGATGATGGAAAATTTTATTAGTATGTTATTTTTTATTATGATTATTATGCATCGTACTTCTAAATGTAATGAATGTTCAAATATGATATGTAATTATTTAATGATACCATTGATTATTGATTTTGGATTATGGATTATGGTAGTTGTAATCACCTAAAATTGGTCTAGTAAACCAAGAGCCCCTAATCTCAACTGATTGGTCTAAAAACCTAATCAGAGGCATTTAAATACTAGACCTAATTATGTGAGTAATTTTGATTAACCATGCTTACATGATTAAATCAATCATCAACTAAACCTCAAATCCTAGCATCAAGGGCTTTAAATTGGTAAATCAAAGTCACTTAATAGTCCTAACCGCCTTTTTAATTAAGTGAACCCATTCAACACAACCAAACAATCACACCTTTGACCAATTAATGATTCTCACATGGATTGAAGGAGAATTGAATCTCAACCTCTCTTAATGATCGAATCTTAACCGTTCATTCTCATGGGATTCATATAAAACCAAGCTTCTCAAGCTCACTTTAATATATACAATTTCATAGTAACATCATAATGCTAAATTTCATTTAGGGTTTATTGCGCATTGTAGGAATCTTAATTTACATAGTATTTAATTTCTTAAATTACTTGCATCTCATTTAGCATGATGAATAATAACTCTTAGTTGTGTTTTTAGCTTAGATTTATCATTCTTCATCTTAGTTTGCATTATTTTAGTAAGATTTTGGAGTAAACAATGCAATCCTTGCATCATACTCACAATGAATTTTCTATTTGAAGTAGTCTAGTCACTGGTCTACATGCTGAATCTGAGAGCAAAATAAAATATACCATACTCGCTTCACCTAGGAACCAATAAATCAGTTTCAAATGGGTTTTGCTTTGTTATTCAGATTTATTATTATGCTACTAACCCATGGATGTAAGGATTTATTGAAGTGTTTACGCTACAGGTTATAACCACTTTTCACACACACAATACTAACCCAGAATGATAAAATTTTTGAGTGTTGTAAGTTTTGGGCAAGTTTCAAAGGTGATAATGAGGCCGAAGTCAAAGAGGTTAGTATACAGGTAGCAATAGGAATGATAGAGTCTAACTACACACGAATGATAGAGTCTAACTACACACACTAATTGAATACATACATACATAAATAGATATAATATGTGTGTAATGTTAGTGTGTTAAATATAAATTAAATAGATAAAAAATATGTTTAATACATATTAACATTCGTGATAAAAACAAATATTCAATATTTAAAATGATTCTCTCTTACTATAAATTTTATTACAAAGGTTAGGAAAGTGTGTGTGTGTACCTTGCATATTAGAATTTATTTTAAAAAAATGAAATTGTTCTTTTAATTAATAAATCTATTATTCATGTATGAAAAATCTTTGGAAACTACTAGAGGAAAATATAATATGCATCATCAAAGGAATTTAAAACCCAAAGAAAAATTAATAAATTCATTCTAAAACTACTTTCTTGCACGTGTAACTGCGAGTTAAGAGGTGAAAAGTAAAACTAACGAGGATGTATATATTACACACTAAGTTCAAGAAGAATAAAATACATGCATGTAATGAAGGAGGTAGAGACTATAGTTGAAATACATTTAATGATTTGGAATTATAGAAAGGTGTGTACTGAGAGGGCAGGGGTGAATCAATACCCTTAAAACTTTTCAAACAAATCTTTTTAATCATAAACTGTAATAACCAACTGAGTAGTTTGCTTTCACCATACATGAAATGTCATTGCTGAAATGTAAATGCATGTAATCAAAAAAATAAAACATTCATGAAACTCAAGTATACATAACACATGTATTTTGGTATCGCAAAAACCCTTGTTAGAAGGTAAAAACTACGGTGGGGATGAGATTCACAAAGCTTCACTACTACAGTAATAAAGTAGCATGCTAGAGCTTACAAAGATTGATCACTTTTGGTGACTTTACCCTATTAGGAGTAACAATAATATTGATTATATCTACCTCCTATGAGGATTTTGTAACACAATGTATGTGTGCATTCTATTAGGATATTTAGGCAAAGACGGTTAAGTCTACTCTGTTAAGAGATTTTGGGTATGTTACAATTATTAGAGAGTAACAAAATTGTGATCTGAACAAATACAATCTGACTATTATGGATAAAAAATCCTTTAAGTACAATAAATTTATCACCTTTCTATGATTGATAATACCTTTTGTACTGCACGGTAGCCGTGTCTTTGTTCTAAAAATTGAATGCTTCAATGAAATCCTTGTGCTAAAACCCTTGTCTGATGTTCTGATGTCCTTAGTGCAGCGGCTACTTGATCATAATTTGATCATCATACTTGAAAAAATAACATCTTACCCTTACATATATCAAACTTCTTGACCTAATTAGGGTTTTACAATATCTTAGAAAACCTAAGATCAATTGTGTACAAAATTTACATTTATCATCTATACATATGAAACATAAACAATTAATGATTGCATTCATAATTAATGTCCTCCTCGATCATTGTAAACTGTTTTCTAGCTTGGAAAAAAGTTGTTACCTTGAATGATGTGCCATTATAAAATTTTATATAACTGTTGGTTTACTCAGTAAATATTGTCTCTCGATGCTCAGTGTATATTGCACGGTGCTCAGTAAGTCTATTTCTCGGTGATCACTGCACTCGGTTAACTCTGCGCTCGGTGACCATTATCGACTAGTCTGTCTTTGACTCTGTTACCGACTGGAAATTTGAATACTAATGACAACCTTAAAACTCATATGGAGTAACATTCCCCCCTTTTGGCATTAGTATCAAAAAATTGTATATTTATACATAGTAACTCATACATAGTGACTCCCCCTTTGTACATGCTCTCGGTATGCATAGAGATATAGTATATATATGTTTTCCCCCTTTTTTGAAATTAATGACAAAAATAAATAGCTTACAACTTGTCAAAAATGTTAGGATGGGTCTTCTAGAGATTTTTCACGAGTTTCTCCCATTCCTCTTTTAAGTGATCGAGAGTCAACTATTCCAAGTTTAGTTGAGCATGCATATCATAGATGCTCTCAGTGACTGATAGCTCAGGGGTGACAACCAAAGATTTTGCCTATGTCACATGCTTCTGCATTAATGTTATATGTGGTAGTAACACGACATGAAGCTCAGTTACCTAATCTCTTATCCTGGTCTCTTCCTTCTTCGATTCCAGTCTCAACCGCTAGGTGTGGATAACCTTAGAGTAATGCATTTGAAATGCATGTTGCTTGGTTGTAAGATGATTTGAACTATATTTTAGATCATTATCTAATTTATTCATCTTTTCACTAAGCTTGGTAGTGAAGTGAATCTAGTGTGCATAACTTGTGTAGAATTGTAAGTGCTTGAGTAATAATAGTTTCTAATGTTGTTATAGATTCTGAGAGTGTTACCTTGTTAACTGCTACTGCTTGGCTGATCTTTTTAGTTAGCTTGTACTGAATCTTTTGTTCTTCTCTTTGTTCTAACTTTTGCTCAACATCTATATCTAGACCATTTATTTCCTTGGTGAGAAGTGCAAGTTGATCAATGATTGGGGTAGATTCATAAATGTGTGTATCGGGGACAACTTGCAGTAAGATCTCTTTAGCTTCTTCTAACAACTGTGAATTTATGTGTTCTAACCTTAGCTTGTCTTGAAATGATTTTTGAGGGCAAAGATCTCCATATTTCCTAAGTGATTCAGGATCAAGTGTCTTTGGGTTACAGCCAAGGATGCCAATGATCTCATCAAGTGTAATTAGACTCTTGCTCCCTTTCTTCTTTTTCTTCTTCTTTTCATGTACACTGGAGGTAGGAGATTGTGTCAATAAAAGTTGAGCCTTGTGATCAGTATCTGGCTTTGGTGGCTCGGTGGGTGTGATGACTTGTGTGGGTGGCTTAGTTGCTGACCTGGTTTTAGTGGTAGAAGTGTCTACCATGGATTCTGTGTTTCTTTCACCCTTATCTACCGCATCAATGCTATCTTTTGGTGCATCACCCTATGTAGTAGCTCTACTATGCTCGACATCCTTACCAGTTTCATCACCCTTGGCTTATTATTTATCTGTGACCTGCTCAGGTGTCTTGGTTCCTTGTTGTGCTTCATTTAAAATATCAATTGCTTGAACCAATATGGGAAGATTACCCGATACCATAGATCGAGTGACCTTGGTTTCTTCTTTTGGTTCGAGGTTCTCGATAGCTCTGGTGATAACTTCATCTTCCTTTGCTTTGTCATCTAGGTCACCTTCAATTATGTCATCTATTATAATATCAGCATGTTCAAGATTTGTCAATAGTGCATAAATTCCATCCATGACATTGTCAATAGTTTCATCTTCAACATTAGGTGTCTCGGTACTCGGTTGATGTCCCTCGGTATTGACTATGGATGCAATGTCCTCTATTTTCTCGGGTGGACTCAACAGATTTTTCCAAATCATAGTACTCTCTTCATCAACTTCTTTCAATTTCCCTTGAAGTATATTGAATGCTCTGGATTGCTTTGGAAATTGTTTTGCATAGTTTTTCATTGTGTCATCAATCTGTTCAACTATGTATTCAACCTTAAGTATAGTGAGTGTTGCCTCTCTCATATGTATCTTTGTTGTTAATATATAAGTCCATCTTGTGTGTGTGTGTATTTGGGAACCTATTAAGAAAGACACAAACACTCAATAAGTCATTTCATTAGCTCAAAAGGGTTAGATAAACATGTAAAACCACCTAATATCGACCTATTACCTTCTAACTAAGAGGAGTGTGATTAGTAACATATTAGCCCTCATAATATGCCACAATCAGTGATGAATACAACCTAGCATGAAGGATTTTAGATTAAAAACAAGCTAAAAAGATGATAAACAAGCATTCTAGCTCTAAGCATGTGAATATTAACAAATGAAAAAGCATGAAATAATAAGTGAAATATGATTCTAAGATTAATCTAGCAGCATAACAATGCATTTACAATCTAATGTCAAGGCTCTTTTGCTCTCAAAACTGGCTTCTATTTATAGAAGAATGAGAGAGAGAGAGGGGGGGGGACAAGGTGAATTAATGAGTGAAGGGGGCTCATTAATGGAGGTGTAAGGGCCATTAATGCCCAAGGCATTAATGAGGCATGGGAGAGACATAGGCTTAAGGCATCTTCATTAATAAGGCATTAATGAAAGCCTTAAACAAGCAAGGGAGGGCGTAAGAGAGTGGCTTGAGAAAGTGGACCTTAAGGAAGTAAAGCTTGAGAAAGTGGAATTTCTCAAGTGGGTTGAGTTGCTAAACATTCCCTAATGGAATGTGACAACATTAGGAGGTGGGTTAGGGTAGAATTAGAATTAGAATTAGAATTAGATTAGCAAGGGTGAATGGGTTGAGAAGGGTTAGAACCCAAGGTAGAAGTGGTTGAGATAGGTTAGGTTGGGGTTTAAGGGAATATTAATAAATAATTTAAACTTATTTAATTCATTTAAAAATATAGGAATTAATTATTTAAATAATTTAATTGCTTTTTAATAATTAGGGGAGTATAGCCATTTTAATTAAATTAAATAGGCTAGGGGAATGGGTTATTTTGCAAGTGGGTAATTGATTTAGGGATTTATTTAATTCCTTTATAATTAAATACTATAGCCATGTTTGATTTTGGTTTGATTTAATTGGTCTGAATTGATTTAAATTGTATGGCTATAATAGTTTTGCTTTGTTTTAATCATGAAATCCATCAGGGGGTCGCATCTTGTTTGCTTAGGATCGCACCCCGCATTTAGGATCGCATCCCATTTTTCGGGAATTGCATCCTATATACGCAATCGTATCCTATATTTTTAGGATCGCATTTGGTAGAAGACTTATATTTTTTAAATTTTTTTGATCTTTCTGCATCCTGTGAACTTTGAATAACTTTAGCGGAGTAGGAGGCTGCCCCTGTTTGTAGATAGGATTCTGATACTTCATTGTTGTGTCCAAAATCAGGCCCAGTTTGAGGTAGTCACATTTCATGGCACTTATCCTGCATGTGTACTTGCATTGTCTAGCCGATTGTCAGATGATGATCAGACCATCGTGATTTGATGTGGATTGTGTTCCTTGATGGGTTTACTTGAGATTGGGGTAAACTGTGGGTTGTTGACTACTCTTGTTGAGAGGTGGCATTCTGAGCACAACACCTTCCACTTGATGACAGGAGAGATTACTGTGATGCCAGAGGATGTCTAGAGGATACTCCGCGTATCGATGGTTGGACATGAGGTCTTTTTTGAGTCTAGAGCTGGCGTGGCGATTGGTACTATGTACATATTCTTTCAGGATGACACCATAGACAGGAGATACTTGTCATGGGATTATATGGTTGATCACTATGATCGATTAGCTATGTACTTAGTAGGCTTGGTAGGTGGCATCCTTATGCCGGATAGAGGTCAGCATGGATTCCTAGTTGGCTAGGTTAGCATGGTCGAGCAGATGATCGCCCACTGTCGACATTTTTCCTGGGGGAGATGCATATTAGCACACATGTACAAAGAGCTCCATGAGATCGTATACCATCATACCTGCAACATGACCGTGGGTATACTCATTCTGTAGATTTGGGCTTGGGAGCACATCCCTATCACATGGTCAATAGTAGATAGGTAGAGGGCACCTGAGAAACCCTATGTATACATGTATGCCGACCATTTACAGCAGCCCCATCTGGGCAAGGTCGAGTACTGGCACCACCTATTTGATGATATAACAGAGGTCATCTGGCGACCTTATCTAGACTATGAGGTGTGGACTTCTGATGCTCGACAGGTACCATTTTTATGCCAGAGTAGATATCTGATTGGTCAGACGAGATACATTGTAGAGAATTTTCTGATCACCAGAGTTCTGAGGCAATATGGGTGGCGATAGGGCCATACAAAGGATGTTGCAGTTTATGCACATACCAGGGATGAGGCACCTCTATGGGGTGCAGAGTTGACTTAGGAGACTACACACCAGGAGATCCGAGACATGGTGGCAGTAGACTAGGACCTTTGTCCAGATGTAGAGGATGCAAGTGTTTCAGATGGCTATGCTGCTAAGATGCTCCAGTATCCATTACTGTGATTTACTGTGCCCGAGGAGATCATTCCTCGTATAGAGGAGCCACTTGATTATGATCTTGATGACCAACCCATTAGGGGTAGAGGAGGAAAAGATAGGGCTCTGGGGAGACATGGGGGCCGTGATGGTGGGAGAAATGGTGACAGGGACGGCCGACATCCTCCTCCAGATGATGGGCCCGATGGATATTATAGAGGTGGCAGAAGAGAGGTCGTAGATACAGGTGGTGCCAGTGGTAGTGGGTAGGGCAGACGATAGAGGTTTAGATTCATGGCCCCACAGAGAGATATTGGTTCACTCCTGAATAGGGACCAACAGAGGCAACGACAGCAGGGACCACCAGAGAGGCCATAGGATCAGGATGTAGGCAGGGATGGAGATCCTCTATCAAGATGTGAGTAGGAGAGGGAGCATCTCCAAGATTAGATTACAGCTTTGGAGGCACGAGCCACAGCAGTAGAGTTCAGGTTGGCTATATCAAATGCCTTGCTCACAGATAGGGATAGGAAGATGGAGAGACTGAGGGCAGAGAGGGATGCACAGGCCCACACAGCAGTCCATCAGGGATAGAGGACCACATACTATTATGCCCTATATCACGCAGTTGTTCCAGAGGGGTAGAGAGCTCCTTCATTTTCTCAAGTGGCCCAGCAATCAGAGGGGGCCATGCCACCTCCATTAGCACCTTTTGCACCACCTCCTCCTCCTACTCCTAACCAGGGAGAGGGGGCAAGACAGAGCTGAGATATTTTTGTATCACTTTTGTATTTCATGTATATTTTGAGATCACACATGTCTATCTGGATCTTGCTGAGATCCCCTCTTTTTTGTATATTTGGATCCTTCTGAGATCCATTTTTGTAGATGACATTCATTCATACATACATCTGATTCATTTTTGGCCTATTGATACTCGTTATGCTCACTGATACACTTTATGCTTTCTGATACTCTGTATGCGTTGATTTGTACCATGTTTTATGATATATATCTGATGCAGCTTCTTGATTCTGACATGTGTAATGAGTTCTCTTTGCTTTCATAGATGTGGTAATTGTATCCATTTTGCACATGTGATGATATCTTGGTCTCATGATGAGTTAATTTTGCAAAGGATAACATCATTTTATGATTTTGAATGTGATGAGTTATTACTGATATAAATATGTTTATAAATGATACCTTTGTGAAAATGCAAATGTATGTTTCTTTTGATTTTTTATTTATGCAAAATATATGTATGGATGCATTTTTAGGATGTAAAAGTATAAATGCAATACATAGATGCTTTTATTTTTGTATTTTCATGTTTCTCCTTTTTAATGAATGCAAAATGTATGCTATGGATGTGCAACGATATTTGATATCAATAATATAGATAATGTAATTAACTTGATATTTTTAGAAGATAGAAACCATGTTTGAGCTGAAAATTCCTTATGCTTTTATTTCTATTGAATAAATGCATCATGCAATCTCTAAATGCAGCTATATGAAGACTCATAGGACTTGTCACTGATTAGAAAATATTGCAACATTTTTATCATCATTGGGCAGTTTTGGAATGGATACCATCTGATAGTACAACCATCACTAATACCCACTGATATTATGAAAGTATGAATACTATGTTTTATTGAAATGTTGGAAATAGACTTAGGCATCAAGGCATAGAAGCCATGATAAAAATAGTCACCTTCCTTTTAATATACCAAATTCTAATTAAGGCAAGATATTGGACCTGCAATGACCTTGAAAATTCATATCCTTGGGTACATTATGATTCGTATACCTTAGTGAGAATTTGGATCAGAAAACAGACAAGGAAATTGTTTCAAACTCACCATAGTTTACTCATAACAAAGATTGAGATATATGCGGCTATCCACCCATAGTAGCAGCTCTTACCATAAACATCCAAGTTAGGTGAATTTTATAGGATCATTTGGAACAATCACCATACACAGAAACTTAAGAAAACATTATGTTCCCTATCCTTGTGACTCTTTGTCTTTGCGCAGACATCATTGAGTAACTAAGAAGACATAATAAATCATCAATTGTGAATCAATCCAATAAAATTTATAATTACTTAGATGCCCCTAGTTGAAAACATCATCAGGACATTAAAGAATCATAATCAAACCATTATCAAACTGTGTGTTTAAGTAGTACTTGTTCATTCATCTGTCAAACACAGTAAAGATTCATCAATCAGAAAATTTAGAATATAAGAAATATGGTGTTCCATGTCTTTGTATTGATAGAATAATCCATTCATATTTGCGTGATCCAATATAGCTTTGTAGGATCTTTGTGAATGTAAATGTTATGTCCCATGTTTTGAAAAGACACCCTTGTTTTTGGAAAGTGACATTGTTTTGCATGTGTCAAGAAAGATTGTGTCAGTGAGGTAAATTATCGTAGAGAAACCTAGCAACTACAACTGACTATGCCAGCAAAGATGCTCCCAGTGCAGAATGACCTATTCTTAAGACATAAAGATAGACAAATCCCAAGCGAGTACAAGATAGTCATGTAGGAAAATGAAGTCAGTGTACAAGCACATGCAAAATTACGAAGGCCTAGTATCAGTAGTGTATTGATAGATGGAGTGCAGAACACAAGTGACGCCTGATTGCCAGGTTTTCACCACTTGGCAAGATTCTTTTCTCTCTTTTTGCTACCAAGATGCCTATTTTACCAGGTGCTCATCAAGGCACCTTTTCTCTTTTTCAATTTTTTTTGCTATTTTTTCTTTTTTGAATGTTTTTGTAGTATCAAGGTGCCTGTTTACCAGGTTTTCACCAAGGATACCCATTTTGTAGGACCTTTTCCACTATTTTTGGATTTCTTCATGATTAATTTTTTGAATATTTTTGGCATTTTGCAAGAAATTTTTGTTGTATAGGCTCTGCTAGCCGAACATTAAGCGTAGAACTGCTTCAAATGCAGAGTGTTAATAGGATCTGGAAGAATGTCTCCTTTAGGTGTGGCTAACTGATAAGCTCCAGTCCCAAAGGTAGTAGTGATAACATAAGGTCCCAGCCAGTTAGGTTCAAACTTTCCTTTCTGCTCCCTGTTAGGCTGGTTCTTAGGATTTTCTTTGAGGACAAGGTCTCCCACTTCAAATTTGCATGGTTTGACCTTTTTATTGTAACCCTTGGACATTCTTGCTTGGTATACTTTGAGGTGATCGAACGCTTGTTGCCTGTGCTCATCTAGTAGGTCCAGAGAATTCACCCTATCTATGCGGTATTGCTCATCAGTAACCAATCCTTGTAAAGAGATCTGCAAAGATGGGATTTCAACCTCAATAGGTAATACTGCTTCAGCGCCATAGACTAGAGAAAATGGCATGGCTCCAGTTGGTGTTCTGATGCTTGTTCTGTAGGCCCATAGTGCCAGATTCAGTTGTAGATGCCAGTCTATGCCAGACTTGCTTACAATCTTGTGTAGAATCTTGAGAATATTCTTGTTTGATGCCTCGGCCTATCCATTACCTTGAGGATAATATATTGAGGAGCAATGTTGAGTAATATGGAACTGTTCACAAAGGTCATCAATGTCTTGATTTTTAAATTGGCCCCCATTGTCTATCACAATTAAAGAGGGTATCCCATATCTACAAATAATGTAGTTCAGAATGAACATAGCCACCTGTTTGCCAGTGGCTTTGATTAGCGGCATGGCTTTGACCCACTTTGTGAAATACTCAGTGGCTGTAATGATAAACTTGTGTCCATTTGAAGAGTTGGGATATATTTGTCCAACCAAGTCAAAGGCCCTTTGCTCAAATGGCCAATGTTTATGAAAAGTTGTTTGAGTGTGATCCACATACACCTTCGTGGACATCCTTTAATGCTAGATTGGACTCTTCGAGTTCTAAAAACTGAAGAAGTGTACCATTGAGACTACGTCGATATAGGTTGTTAGTTATGAGGATGTAACGCGATGCTATCCTAATCAGGGATCTTTTTTCATTTCTGGATAAATTGGCAGGAATGGTTTGGTTAGAAAGGTACGCAATGATACTGGCATACCCAAATGGATTAAGGGTATAAGGCACATAGTACCTGGTATTCAGGGTTAGCAAAGGTAGGATAGGATATTTCTTCCACCAAGAAGTCATAGCGGAATTGATGCTCCTCCAGTTGTAACATGGATGCCAAGGTAGCCATAGCATCTGCAACCTTTTTCTCTGATCTTGGTATCTACTGGAAGGTGACGAAGACAAAGTACTTCTTCAGATCATCAACTAGTTGCTTGTAGGGCATCAATTTTTCATCTTTTGTTTGATACTCCCCATTGACTTGATTGATAATTAATTGAGAGTCACCATACGCGTGTAACTCAATGATCTTCCATTCCATAGCTAGCTTGAGGCCATTGACCAATGCTTCATACTCTGAGATATTTTTGGTGAATGGAAACATCAATTTATAAGATTTGGGAATCTTGTATCCTTGTGGAGTTATGAAGAGGACTCCTACTCCAGATCCTTGTTGAGTGAATGAACCGTAAAAGTACATTTTCCATGGATGTTCAGTTAGATGCATGATTGTTTCATCAGGAAATTCAATTAGTAAAGGTTCATCATCCTGGAGTGGTGAATCAGCCAATTGATCTGTAAGTACCTATCCTTTGATAGTTCTTTGTTCTACATATTCAATATCAAACTCACTTAGAATTAGGACCCATTTTGCCAAACGTCCTGTTAATGTTGTTCTGCTCAAAATATACTTTAGAGGATCGATCTTAGCAATGAGCTTCACTGTATGAGAGAGCATGTATTGTCTCAATTTCTATGATGCGAAGATGATTGCTAAGCATGCTTTTTCAATAATGCTATAATTAAGCTCATAAGTGACTAGTGTTCTACTAATGTAATAGATCGCTCATTCTTTCTTTGTGTCATCTTCTTGTGCCAGTAATACTCCTAGGGATGTAGCTATAGCTAAAATGTATAGGAGCAAGGGATTTTCATGAATAGGCACCATAAGAATAGGTGGAGCAGCCAGGTACCCCTTCAATTCTCTGAAGTTTGCTTCACAGTGTTCATCCCATTTGAATGTAACCCCTTTATGTAGTAGCTTAGTAAAGAGTTGTGCCTTATCTGCAAGTTGGGATATGAATCTCCTAATAGACTGGAGTCTCCCTTGTAGCATCCTCATTTTATTGATATTACATGGAGGAGTAATCTCTAGAATAGATTTTACCTTTGCAGGATCTACCTCGATTCCCTTTGTTGATACGATGAATCCTAGCCGGAGCTTGCCTGATTGGACCCCAAAGGCACATTTCTTTGGGTTGAGTCTGATTTGGAACTGTTCCATTCAATCCAATATCTTTCTTAGGTCAGCCATGTGAGTATGTCTCTCCTTAGATTTAGCCAATGTGTCATCGACATAGTCCTCCATGTTCTTGTGCATCATGTCATAGAATATTGTTGTCATAGCTCTTTGATATGTTGCACCGACATTCTTTAACCCAAACAGCATGACATTCTAGCAAAATGTGCCCCATGCACATGTGAATGTGGTTTTCTCTTGATCTTTAGGGGCAATCTTGATTTGGTTATAGCCTGAAAATCTATCCATTAATGAATACATCTGAAAGCCTGTTGTAAGATCTATGATCCTATCAATGTTTGGTAGAGGGAAGTCATCTTTCAGACATGCTTTGTTGAGGTCTCTAAAGTCTGTACAGATCCTAATAGATTTATCAGATTTAGAAATGGGGACCACATTGGAGATCCATGCTGCATAGGCAATGACTCAAATAAATATGGCTTTCAACAACTTTTCTAATTCTGCTTTCACCAATAATGCAACATGAGGATGCATCTTTCTAAGTTTTTGCTTCACCGGCTTGATCCCAGGAGCTATAGATAAGTGGTGCATAATGAGATTAGGATCTAGCCCTGGCATATCAGTGTAAGACCATGCGAAGTTGATCTTCTTCTCCTTCAGGAACTCTATGAACTATACCTTCTCTTCTTCTGATAAAGATTGTGCTAGATGAACTATCTGAGGATTTTCAACAATGCCCAAGTTTACTGGCTGTGTTGGTTCAATCAATACTGAAGATCTCTCCTGAAAGTGTTTAGGGAGGATATCAAGAGTCTCATCCTTTGGCACCTTTGAGGGGTTTTCACCATTGGATACATCTTTTTTCTTTACTATTTTGGGATCTGATCCACAGAGTGGTTTTCACCATCAGTCTGCTTTTTCTTTTTATTTTTTAGTTTGTGACTAAGAAACTTGATATCCTCCTGTGATATGTTCGCGCTCCTTGCATTGGTGGAAGAAGGGTAAGATTCACAAGCATTGAGATAAAAAGCTAGGGAGTGGTCATTGGAAAAGTCGAGGATAGGAGTAGGATCTATTTCAGTCCAATCAATTAGGTCTGGAAGTACCAATTTTAGGGAGTCAGATTCTGGGAAGGACAGCATCGTGTTAGCATCAAGACTGTTAATCGACATGACATGATCTATTAAGTTAATTTCTTTGATATTTAGATCAATAAGAGTGAGATCATTGTTAAAAGGGTCATTTTCAGTCATATATGGATCAAACTCTAGTGACTCATTAGTAGAAATCTCATCATCATCTCTTTGTAAAAGGAGGCTTCTTGCTTGTAGCCTATGAAATTCTTCTAGAGTTATGTATTCACCAATGTCTCCATTAATGATAGGGGGAAGGAACTCTTCTTCCGCTTCAGGAGGATCACTATCATTGAAAGGAGTGTTTGGTCATCTACTAGGAGCTGAGGAAGCTGCAAACATGTGAATTATATCTATTCCAATATCTTCAGAGGAAATAGATAGCCAATCCCACTCATAGTCATGAGAGTCTATGACATCATCATCAGATTTGTTTAAATATTCAGCAATGTTCATTTGATGGACTCAGTTAGCTGCTTGTAGATCAAAGTGAGGTAGATCAAGAACATGTGAAATTGTGATCACTTGCACCCAGTTAGGATGTAAATTTTGTGCCCGGGGTTCCTCTTGAGTGATTGTTGCTATGGTGTCGCCTACCTCCTGAATGGGAGGTTGTTCTAGCAAAAGAGTGTGAAGATCATGTGGTACCTTAAAGCTAGGTACATAGTGTTCCCCTAGATATTTAGGATTCTCCGTACCAATATGTAGTAATCTCTCATAAGGCCATGGTTCCAATATTATCTCATCTATTTTATCACTCCCTGTTTCAGAAGGTGGACTTTCTTTTGAAGTAGGTTTGTTAGATTGAGTATTAAAACCCAGTCCTGTCTTATCTCTGTTGAGGTGAAACACCATGGGTATGGGTTCAATGATCCCTCGTCTTGTGTCATTTAGAGGTCCCTTTCCTTTGTAACCCATTTGTGTGAGGAAATCATATCCTTTTCCATACTGTTCTGGGGATATCTTCATATGTTTGACCTCAGATTCCACTGGTTCTCCTTTGTAAAGCTAGTTCAAGACTGCCTGTTCTTCTATGTTATCTAAAGAAGATGTGGACACTTTTATCATGCCAGTTGCCTTGTGTACTTCTAGTTCCTTGGATACTATAGGTGTGAATGTCGAGCAAGGTTTTCTGTAGGATCTTGGTGACACCGAAAGTTCTGTCAGTGAGGGATTCAGTTCCAGCTTGTACTCTCCCATGCCTATTTCTTTGAGTTTCAAAGTTTTGCTAAAAAATTTCATAACCATGTCTTTGGTTGTTTCAGGAGAAATTTCATCCATAGCTTTCTTGTTATGTGGAATCATGCTACCTGCTTTAATATTGTTGCAAGTGTAGTCAGCATCTCACAGAATTGTCACTTCTATCCCATTATGTGGGAAATTTATGCATTGGTGATAAGTGGACGGTACAGCTTGCATCTCATGAATCTATGGTCTCCCTAGTAGAATATTGTAGGCCAATGGTAGATCCAAAACTTGACATATAACATTCCTTTCAATTGGTCTGACTCTAATAGGTAGAGCAATAAGACCCCTGGAGGATTTTTCTTCATCATCATAAGCTTTGATGGTTATCTTGTCAATCGTTTGTTCTGAGAGACCTAGTCTCCTGATGAGATCCAGTGTATAGATATTCAATCCTGCGCCTCCATCTATCAATATGTGTCTAACATGGGATTTATGAATAAGGACTTCAATATGGAGGGGTTGATTGTGTGGATGGGTCAATGACTTGTCATCCTCTTTAGAAAAGGAGATGTGATTGACCATCGCTTGAAATTTGTCTATATCGATATCTTTTGGAACATTAGCAGCATGTAGATCTTGTTTGAGGATTTCCCTATGTACCGTGGATATCTTGAGTAACTCGAAGATGGAAATTTTGGCAGTGGTTCATTGTAATTGGTCTACCAAGTCATATTTTTCTCCGGGGATAGTGACCACATGTTTTGTTGCCGGTTTAGGAATAGCTACAATAGGAACTTTTGATGTTGGTGTCAGTTTTGGAGGTGCTTTGATTGTAACCTGTGCTTGGCTCTGAGTTACAAAATTTGAGGAGGATGAGGCTCCTTTAATTGTGATTACATGGATGGATTCAGTTTTAATATTTAGCATATTAATCACATTGTCACTTTTGGAATAGGTGTAGTTTATCTCATTACCTTTCCCTTTGGATGTTTCTCCTTGATTGTAATTAGGAAATGGTTTATTGAATGTTGTGTGATCCTCATTGGTAGTATGTCCGTCCACTTTGATCTTACCTCCTTCGCTGAGGTCTTGGATAACATGTTTAAGTTTGAGACAATTATTAGTCTTGTGTCCCTTGTTTTTGTGGAAGACACAATAGGAGTTATCATCGCACCATCTGGGTTTGACCATTGTTTCCCATGGTTTAGAATCAGGAATTGTAAGAACTTTGTTATCCACCAATGTTTTTAAAACCGTCTCAAGAGGTTCCCGTAAAGGAGTGAATGTTCATTTTGGTTTTGAAGTCCAGGTTCATTCCTTGTTGTTATCATTGTTCATTTTGGGAATGGGAGGTGTGACCTTAGCATCTTTGCTTGCTTGCATGCCATTGGTTAGATTAAATGCCTCGGGTTTAGGATTAATGTTAGAGGTGTCAACCACTCTGTCATTAACAACATTTTTGTTTTGTTTCCACCATTTAGGCTTGAAGTTGGAGTTACTATCTTTGTTTTCATTTTGAAGGGTGATCTCTCCCTTTTTTACCATGACTTCCTCAATACGGAGGGCATTTTTAATTATCCTATCGAAGCTAGGAGAGTCTTGCATTTGTAGAGCATAGCTTAATTCAAGCACTAGATTATTAATGAAGATTTCCATCTTCTCCATTTCAGGAATGACCCTTGAATATCGTGCAAAAATATTCCTCCATCTCTGTAGGAAGTGTGTGAATGATTCTCCAATTTTTTGTTTGGTGTTACATAGATCCATCATAGTTACGTCATGTTGGATGTTGTAGGAGTAATGTTGAATGAACCGTTGCATCATCTCCTTGAATTTTTTGACCTTAGGGTTTAATTTTGAAAACCATTCCATGGCATTACCTCCTAGACTTCCTAAAAATAGTCGCATGAGGTAAGTGGGTTCGTGCATGTACTCAATGCTTAGAGCACATAATTCTCTTACATGGTCATGTAGATCAGTTTCTCCTGTGTACTTGTCATAGTTTGGTCTTGCCACACTAGGAGGAAATGGGACCATAGTGATACTCTTGTTGAAAGGAAATGGACAAATGGCGTCCAAAGAGTATTTTGTTTTGTGTTTCTCCTTCTCTTGTTTGAGGTTGGTGAGCTTCATTTGCATTAGATTGAGCTGTTTAGTGAGGATATATATCGGGTTTGGTACCTCCTTTTCTTTGAGATTTTCCACATTATAATCCCTAGGTAACTTGACACCTGTGGATGCTAGATGGAGGAAGTAATTTTCTTTATCATCACCAATTATCTATTCCAATAGCTTGTGGATCCGTTTACTTTGTTTAAGTTTTTTGTATTCGTCTTCAGGGATCTCTTCTTCACTGTCTGATCCAAATATATTATGTTCAAATTTAGGTCTTTCTTCCTCTTTTGTACCTTTAGATTGTTCTCATTTGCCATCATTATAACCCTCAAAGGCCTTAATCCATTCGTTAGCATTGCTATCCATTTGAGGGGAATCCAGATCAAGAAGGGAACTGCGAGAAGTTTCTCCGTGAAAGTGCGATGTCTTAGGAGGCACTTTTGATCCTTTAGTTGCATACTGATTGTGTCTTGTGTTAACCATGAAGTTTGTTCCTCAACTTTGTTAGCGTTTCCTAATAGTGCGAGTAAGGATTTTAGATCGTTCAAGTGGGTGTGTCTAGGTAAAAGTAACTATTTTTTGTTGGTGGATGTAAATGATTCCAGTGTCAGAGGGTTAGAATGCCCTGATAGTGAGATGGGAACCAAGTTGTGGATAGAAAATGGGTAGACCACACGTATTGAACTGATCATGAAAGACTGACTAAGAATGCAAGGTAGACGTTTCAAAAGTGTTTTGAAATAACAACAGGGAGACCATAAGAGACAATAGGAACCAACTAAAGAGAAAAAAGGGTATCCTAATCCACTGGGACTTCCTAAGAAAAACTGCTACAAATGCCCATTGCCCTAAATGCGAGCTCCTACATACGAGCCTCTGATGGTACCAGATATGATCCTAGAATCTGGATACAACTTCTTGCTAACCAAATACGATCCTAAATACCAAATACGATCCTAAATACTAAATATGACTCAGGAAAAATAGGATACAATTTTATAATGTCTTTGTTAGTTTGGGTCAGTTTTGAAAAGTTCATTTTTGAAGTGCGTGGAGTTGCTTGTTTTCAGATTGCGTCAAGAGGTGTTGTTAGGTGTGAAAAATACTTGTACCCCAGGGTTTGAAATTTGTTGATTGTTTTGAGGAGCTTATCTTTTCAATGATCTTTAGAGCACGTCAAAAAGTTTTGCATTGTTAAGAGGGTGAAACAAACACTCATTTTGTCTTATTTTCTAGGTGGAGGATGAAAATCTTTTCTCGTTGACTTAGGTACACACTCAAATGCTAATTAGAATATAGCCATCACCAAGCACACAATGGCTCCAGTCATGATGATGTATTAGCCAACTCCAAATGCAAGTGAGGGCACAATATGACGAGTGTCTTGGGGCAATTACTTTTTGCCTTGCACAAAGATTATCACCCTTTTGGGGATGAATCAGGTATTCTTTCAGTTGAAGTTGTAGATTATTGGGCAATCCATTTGAAACTATCCCCCATAGAATTGCACAAGGCAAAATTGAGGTGTATAGCCCTATGAGTACCTGAATATATGTAGTCTCACAAGCAAGATTCAAGCAGCTCTGCTCTACATATACCCAGATATGTTCAAGGAATGATGTCATAATTTTGAGAACAAAACCAGTTCTATCTTTCGAGGCTTTGGCCTACAAGGAAGCAACTATTTATAGTGAGTTGGAAGGGTTGGCGCAAGACCTGTCCTCACTTGGGTCATTCCCGGGAGATTTTTTCCTCAACCGATAGGCCCTCTACTATTTAAATGATATGTAACCAGGATTGGTGAGCTTTGGATGTCTGGATTTCCGATTCTCCCAAAGAAGAAGAGCATACTCTCCTAATCTAAGCCATTTTCTCCCAAAGCACTTAAAACAAAGTTAATTCCCTCAAGCTAGGTTGAGCTCGATTTAGTTGTTCCTATTTTAAAGAAAACTGGATGCTTGAAAGGGAAAATTTTCCTTGTTCAATTAACCACAATGATTTAATGATTTTTTTTGTTCAATTTCTGATTCCAAAAGAAAATTATACGATTGAAATTGTTCTTTGAACCACAATATTTAGTGCTTTGTGTTGTTCATTTACTGTTTCCAAATTTAGACAATGTGTTTGCTTTGTTTATTTACCCCCAATTTCATCACAAATGATAAGACAACATTCAACTTTCTGATTTTCCTCAAGAGGAAAAGAGCATATTATCTATTTGTTTTAGCAAGTGGAGAAATGGTCTTAAGTTTGGAAAGCAAGTAAATATAAGTCGAGATGGGGGTTTCGCAACCTGTAAAACCATGTTGGTATCTATTGGTGTAAACTCCCACAAAAATCTTCAAAGACACCCTGCAAACACTTGTTAAGCTGCAAATCATCAAAAACACCACTTGTTAAAATGTTAGGGGTTAGGCAAACGAGATGCTAAAATGTTTTAACTAGATGCGATCTTAAAATTTCACTAAATATGATGCAGCATACCGTATGTGAGCCTATTCACTAGATATGATCCCTTGCTGACCAGATGCAAGCTTAAACCAGATATGACCCAGGAAATACTAGATGCGATCCAAATTTTCTGCGGTGCGATGGCGTATCTGGGATGCGATCCTGAATGGTTAAAAATGATCCTGTGACCGAATCCTGAGCATGCAAATTGCCAAAAAAGTATTAGAAAATGAGGCCAAGTTGGAAATCGGTCCCCACGGTGGGTGCCAAAAATGTGTGTGTATATTTGGGAACCTATTAAGAAAGACACAAACACTCAATAAGTCATTTCATTAGCTCAAAAGGGTTAGATAAACATGTAAAACCACCTAATATTAACCTATTACCTTCTAACTAAGAGGAGTGTGATTAGTAACATATTAGCCCTCAGAATATGCTACAATTAGTGACGAATACAACCTAGCATGAAGGATTTTAGATTAAAAACAAGCTAAAAAGATGATAAACAAGCATTCTAGCTCTAAGCATGTGAATATTAACAAATGAAAAAACATGAAATAATAAGTGAAATATGATTCTAAGATTAATCTAGTAGCATAACAATGCATTTACAATCTAATGTCAAGGCTCTTTTGCTCTCAAAACTGGCTTCTATTTATAGAAGAATGAGAGAGAGAGAGGGGGGACAAGGTGAATTAATGAGTGAAGGGGACTCATTAATGGAGGTGTAAGGGCCATTAATGCCCAAGGCATTAATGAGGCATGGGAGAGACATAGGCTTAAGGCATCTTCATTAATAAGGCATTAATGAAAGCCTTAAAGAAGCAAGGGAGGGTGTAAGAGAGTGGCTTGAGAAAGTGGACCTTAAGGAAGTCAAGCTTGAGAAAGTGGACTTTCTCAAGTGGGTTGAGTTGCTAAACATTTCCTAATGGAATGTGACAACATTAGGAGGTGGGTTAGGGTAGAATTAGAATTAGAATTAGATTAGCAAGGGTGAATGGGTTGAGAAGGGTTAGAACCCAGGGTAGAAGTGGTTGAGATAGGTTAGGTTGGGGTTTAAGGGAATATTAATAAATGATTTAAACTTATTTAATTCATTTAAAAATATAGGAATTAATTATTTAAACAATTTAATTGCTTTTTAATAATTAGGTGACTATAGCCATTTTAATTAAATTAAATAGGCTAGGGGAATGGGTTATTTTGCAAGTGGGTAATTGATTTAGGGATTTATTTAATTCCTTTATAATTAAATATTATAGCCATGTTTGATTTTGGTTTGATTTAATTGGTCTGAATTGATTTAAATTGTATGGCTATAATAGTTAATATAATTTAGTGATAAAAATCACCTAGGACATTAAATTGATTCAAATAATTATGCCAAGCAGTAATAGGGTTGTTTGGACATAATCGAGGGTATGATCACTCTTAGGGCAAATAGGGTCCATAGTTGGAACAAACCAAATTTAGGTGGTTACACATCTAGATGATACTTTTTCATAAAGTTCTTGTGGTATGTATGTAGCAAGTTCTACAGGAACTCTTCTAAAAGTAATCATCATACCTATAATTTCTTCTTCCAATTTATCCTGATTCTCAGTGTTCAAGTTTGCATAAGTTTGTAGCTTTGGATGTCCTAACCTTCTGGTTGACCTAATTGCTTATGCTAATTCATCAATAGTATATGGGATCTTATTATTTACAACCTTGAATTGATCATTTTTATCATCAGATTCATCCTTGTCATCTTTGTCTCTAACATACCTTTTCCTTTGTCTCGGTGCTAGGGTCTCGGTGGTAGCCTTAGACTTCCTCATCTGATAAGTATATTTTGGTCAGAGTCTATTCATTTTGACAACTCCTTTCTTCAAAGGTGGAAAATTTGTTGTCACCGATCTTGTTGTTGTCCTAGGTGGAGTCTCATCTTTTGTGTCTTTGCCCTTATTAGCCTTAGGTGGCTCTTCTTGTATTTCATAAGATTCCATGGCTTCAACATCTTGATCTTCTCCTTCATCGAATGTAGTATGCTCCTTGGTGTCATCAATTGATCAGTCAAGTTCTTCATCAATGATAGAAAATATCCTTTTCAATGTCTTGACGATGGTCTTCTTTCTTCCCATCTTCTCTACTTGAAGTCCAATCTGTATTCTTATTTTAGCTTCATCATATGTGCCAAACCTCATGGTAGATTTTTAAACAAGTTCATTGAGTAATTTCTCTATAGCCTCAGAAGCTAAATCAATGTCAATTTCATAATCCATCGAAGGTAGCCATTTTGTCCTAAGCTGTACTGCTTTGATGAGAGTTGTGTCTATTTTTACCACAAAATAGATATCTTCTTTATATTTTTCTACCAATTGGATTGGTACCCTTATTCTTTTCTCCATTCTCTCCTTGAACTTCATAAAATAATCATTCATAATACATTCAAAATTTGCTCCTAGACTCTTAATGAGTTCACCGACTTGCACAGTGATTGGTCGGTTGGTCTCCCAAGTTAATTTACTAATGGAAGGAAATAAATTTTGCAAATAGAAAAATGTACACATCAGTAGAGAACCAAACTTACATGTATTCTCTCTTGCTAATCTGATTGTCCTCATGTTTTCTTCTAGTTTCCTTTGCAATAACTTGGCTAGGTCGAGTTGCAAACCCTTCTTCACAATTTTATATGCAATGTCGACTGCTCCACATGCGATGTTGTTAGGTCTGCTGGATTGAAATATTTTGTATGCAATAACATATGCTCCAAATATTAATTTAGGATCACTGATAGTGTTGATCCTTAGACCTCTACCATCCCACTCGGCTTCTGTTAGCTTCTCGATTTCTAATTTTGGTGGGTGCCTTAGGGATTTTGTTTTTTTTGGTTGTCGGATACCTAGTTACTACATGTATAACATCTTTACTATTTTCTTCGGTTCATCTAGCCATAGTTTACCATTGTGTACTTGGCTTAGTACAATGCGTATCCACTCTGTCTTGAATTCCTTCAGGAGATATAGGGCATTAGTTAACCCTTTTACTTCTAAATGCTTGTGATTGCTCTTTAGTTTCCCATCAGTGCTAAGCTCCTTAAATGTCGAGATGAACTCAAAATCACCTATTTCACTAATTTTGCAATGTATGTATGCTCTTACGTCATGAACCAGTAGAACCCTAGATGGTATCACAGAGAACGTGCCTTTGTCATTGGGTTGTGCAGCAACCTCTGGATGAAATTTGTAGTGGGGTTTAGTGCATGTTGAATTCTTGATTAGAATTACCTTCTTGCTATTGTCATTCTTGCCTTTCATGGTTCGAGATGAAGACACCATCATGTTTTTCAAATTAGGGCTTCCAATGAAAATCACAGATAGCTTGGTAAGTGCAAATGCTTACTTGATATAACCTTTAAATTCTCATAATATGCTTTGAATCTCTGTAAAATGCTTCGAAATGTTCTTCTATGAATTCACTCTTAATATCTCTGCTTTGCTCCTTGATCGTTGTATGAATAAATGAGTTCATTTCCCTCAAATTTAAACAAAATGCTTTAGTCGGCACATTAAATCATCATCACCAACCACTTAGTCCACAAAAAAATAACTTAGTTGACACTAAAGATACCTCAACTCAGTGATTACAATAGATGCTTGGTTGAGTAAGCAACTCAGTTGTCTCTCACATGTTCACCGACTGGAATTTCTTACTCGGTACAGATTAACCGACTCAACTAGTTCAAATTTATCAAAAATATAATACCATTGTGCATCTTAATTCATCCTAATTTGGAATTCATACAATGAATATAAGGAACTAATGTAAGATATAACTTTGCAAAATATAGTTCCATACCTGCTTGTATTGCTTAGGTGAAGGTGGTGGAATCACCTAATCCATCGATTAGGTGTCACCGACTGTAGTGCTTGGCCCAACATTGTCATTTGATGATCTCCTCCACATTTTATTTCTTATCCTCATGATTTCTTCAACTGTTTTTCCATTTCCATAAGTACTTGTATCTACTACTCGATCTCTGCAATCTTTACTTAAGTGACCGACCTTCTGACAGTGTGTGCATGTCATTCCAGAGTTTGGCCAACCTCTAGATTTACTTCTCCATTATCTCATATAGTTAGTTTCAATATGTCCATATCTACCACATGTTGTGCAACTATCCCAAGTGTTATAATCCCAAGCATATGCATTAACTTTTCTTCTCAATTGATATGTTTTTTGTTGTCCATTTGGTTTCTATATTGTCTTCATCTTAGTTCTGCATGCTTGTGATGTGTGACCATGCATGTTGCAATTGCGACAATATTTTTCCATGTAGGGTTTCTTCTATGGTTTATTCAGCTTAGATCTACATTCATGTGCATGATGTCCATGCTTGTTACAGTAATAGCAATTACCATTGTATTTAGGAGAGTTTCTAGAAATACCTTTTTCTTTGCTTCTGCAAACGTTTGATGTGTGGCCTGATTTTCCACAATGATGGAATGAAGGCTTGTTAGGCTTTATATTTATATATACATTCCTCTATTCAACTTGAGTTGATGATTCTCCATGCTTGGTATACCCTAAACTAGTATTATTGTTAAGTCTCCTTTGATTGTTTAGAAATTCATACATCCTATTAGTACTTTCTTCAGATCTCTTAATCATCTCATTATGTTGTAGAATCTTCACTTCATTTCTCATTTTTTCAGTCTCTTCTTTTAATTCACCAATATCGTCTAATTTTATAGCAAGTTCAATATTCACTCAGTTGGCCTCATGACTCATAGCAACCATCTGATTGGTGATCTCAAAGTAATGTTCAGTAAGTCTAATTATTTCATACTCTTTCTCTTGTAGATTTTCAGTCATTTGTCTTATGTCATCAACAACCATGTTTCTTTCTTGTTCAACTTTCTTTGTAGTATTCAAGACTTCAACCATTCTAACCATTTGTGTATCTTGACCAATCTATAGTGCTTTCACTTGTTCAGTAAGTTGTTGATTTCTTTAAGATAGTTTTGATATGATTCCTTTAGATGAATCAAATATGCTACCAAATTTAGATCCAGATGTATCAAATGGGTCATGTATCTCTTCTTTCTGATAATCATTCTCATTACAAAAATATTCCATATCTTTTCTCTTAACCAACATCTCCTTTAGTTTCTCCTTGGCTTCTTTGAATTGTTCAATATAGATCGGCAACTGCAATTTCTGATTCTCAATACTTTTGTCAAGCGTATACCTTTCCATCGTAAGATCTTTTCTCTTCAGTGATTAAATTTTCTAAATAAGAGAACTAGCTCTTACACAAATTTTTGGAATGATAGAAAGATGTGTATTGTGAGGGGAGGGGTGAATAAGTACCCTTACAACTTTTCACATAAATCTTTATAATCATAAACTGTAATAACTAATTGAGTAGTTTTCTTTCACCATACATGAAATGTCATTGGTGAAATGTAAATGCATGTAATCAAAACAATAAAAAATTCATGAAACTCAAGTACGCATAAAAAAATTATTTTGGTATCACAGAAGCCCTTGTTAGAAGGTAAAAACTGTGGTGGGGATGAGACCCACAAAGCTTCACTACTATAATAATAAAGTAGCTTGTTAGAGCTTACAAAGATTGATCACTTCTAGTGACCTTACCTTGTTAGGAGTAACAATAAGATTGATTAGATCCAACTTGTGTGAGGATTTTGGAACACAATGTATGTGTGCACTCTATTAGGAGATTTAGGAAAAGATGGTTAAGTATACTCTATTAAGAGATTTTGGGTCTGTTATAATTGTTAGAGAGTAACAAAATTGTGATCTGAACAAATACAATCTGAATATTGTGGATAAAAAATCCTTAAAGTACAATAAATTTATCACCTTTTGTGATTGATAATACCTTTTGTACTGCATGGTAGCCTTGTCTCTGTTATGAAAACTGAATGCTTCAATGAAATCCTTGTGCTAAAACCCTTGTCTGATCTTCTCATGTCCTTAGTGTGGTGGCTACTTGATCATAATTTGATCATCATACTTGCAAAAATAACATCTTACCCTTACATATATCATACTTCTTGACCTAATTAGAGTTTTACAATATCTTAGAAAACCTAAGATCAACGATGTACAAAATTTACCTTGATCATCTATACATATTGAACATAAACTATTAATGATTGCATTCATAATTAATGTCCTCGATCATTGCAAACTAGTTTCCATCTCAGAAAGAAGTTGTTACCTTGAATGATGTGTCGTTACAAAATTTTATGTAACTATTGGTTTACTCAATAAATATTATCTCCCGGTGCTCGGTGTATCTCATTTCTCAGTGTATAATGCATGAAGTTTGGCAAGTCTGTTGCTCGGTGATCACTACACTTGGTTAACTCTGTGCTCGGTGATCATTACCGAATAGTCTGTCTTTGACTCTGTTACAGACTAGAAATTTGAATACTAATGAAAACCTTCAAACTCCTATGGAGTAACATTCTCCCCCTTTGGAATTAGTATCAAAAAATTATATATTTATACATAGTAACTCATACATACAGACTCCCCCTCTGTACATGCTCTCGGTATGCATAGAGATATAGTATACATATGTCTTCCCCCTTTTTTGAAATTAATGAAAAAAAGAAATAACTTACAACTTGTCAAAAATGGTGGGATGGGTATTCTGGAGATTTTCCATGAGTTTCTCCCATTCCTCTTTTAAGTGCTCGAGAGTCAACTGTTCCAAGTTCAGTTGTGCATGCATATCATAGATGCTCTTAGTGGATGATAGCTCAGGGGTGACAACCAAAGATTTTACCTGTATCACATGCTTCTGCATCAATGTTAAATGCGGTAGTAACATGACTTGAAGCTTGGTTACCTTATCTCTTATCATGTTCTCTTCCTTCTTCAATTCCAGTCTCAACAATTGGGTGTGGATAACCTTAGAGTAATGCATTTGAAATGTATGTTACTCGGTTGTAAGATGATTTGCACTATGTTTTAGATCATAATATAATTTATTGATCTTTTCACTAAGCTCGGTAGTGAAGTGATCTAGTGTGCATAAATTTTGTAGAATTGTAAGTTCTTGAGTAATAATAGTTCTTAATGTTGTTCCAGATTCTGAGAATGTTACCTTGTTAACTGCCACTGCTTCACTGATCTTTTCAGTAAGCTTGTATTGAATATTTTATTCTTCTCTTTGTTCTAACTTCTACTCAACATCAATATCTCGACCATTTATTTCCTTAGTGAGCAGTGCAAGTTGATCAATGATTGGGGTAGATTCATCAATGTGTGTATCAGGAAAAACTTGCAGTAAGATCTCCTTAGCTTCTTCTAACACCTATGAATTTCTGTGTTCTAACCTTAGCTTATCTTGAGCTGCTTTTCAGGTGCAAAGCTCTCCATATTTCCTAAGTGATTCAAGATCAAGTGTATTTGGGTTACACTCAGGGATGTCAATGATCTCATCAAGTGTAACTATACCCTTGCTCCCTTTCTTCTTTTCATGTACACTGGAGGTAGGAGATTGTGTTAATAAAAGTTGAGCCTTGTGCTCAGTATCTGGATTTGGTGGCTTGATGGGTGTGATGACTTGTGTGGGTGGCTTGGTTTCTGACCTGGTGTCAGTGGTAGAAGTGTCTACCATGGAATCTGTGTTTCCTTCACCCTTATTTGCCGCATTGGTGGCATCTTTTGGTGCATCACCCTATGTAGTAGCTCCACTATGCTCAGTCTCCTTACTAGTTTCATCACCCTTGTCTTATTGTGTATCTGTGACCTGCTTGGGTGTCTTGGTTCCTTGTTGTGCTTCATTTACAATATCAATTACTTAAACCATTATGGGAAGATTACCTGGTACCATAGCTCGGGCGACCTTGGTTTCTTCTTTTGCTTTGAGGTTCTCGCTAGCTCCGCTGATAACTTCATCTTCCTTTTCTTTGTCATCTGGGTCAACTTCATGGCCTACTTCTTCCAAGTTTCCTCTCCTAGCCCTTGTAATTTCACCCTCTAGGAGGGAGGAGAAGAGGTTGAGAAAGATAATGAAGATGGGTGGTCCCTTTCAGATCTAGCCCCTGACACTTGGGGCCACAAAGATTATCAGGATCCTCCCCCCTTGGTTGTCATTGATTTGGTCGCTTGAGGTGGCTTTCTCTGGGTTGTGCCCATATTTTTTTTAACAATAGTTGATGTTTTTATAACTATTTCCGGCTTAGCCATGTGAACTCTCGCAGGGTGATCCCATATCCCCCAACCTTTTTTGTAAATATGTACTTTATATTATAATTTAATAGAAATGACACTATTCATACAAAAAAATTCCATAGTCTGAAAATTCGTTGGAAAGGATTGACTCGTTACAAAAAATTTAACCACTTTATTCACTTTAGAAAACTTGGTCAGTGATAGATGTGACAACTTACTTTGTATCTCTATTGGTATTGGGTGTAATTTCTAATCTTCGGTTCAAGGCTTCAAATCTCTTCCACATTTTTGTCTTCTCTTGAGAGGAAAGTAAGTGTGTATGTGTGTGTGTGTGTGTGTGTACATACATACATACATATGTATGTATGTATGTATGTATGTATGCATACATACATACATACATACATACATACATACATATATATATACATACATATATATATATATATATAGTTAGATAGCTAGCTTTTTTATATAGTTGATGATGTTAATTAAAGGGTACCCATCATTATTACTATTATATGGAATTAAATATAGCTTGAAACACATTTTTTTAAAGAAGGAATTGGTTGAAGGAGGAGATGATTTTATTAGAGGATGTCGTCAATATTAAATATTTTACCTCCGAGTTTAAAATACAATGTGATTGTTTCCAGTTTACACTGTTATTTTTTATTATTGACTATGGAAGAAAAGTGTACTTCATTTACATTAGAATGATTACATCTTATGATTTGTTGATTTATTCTTTTCATGAGGAAATAAAGTGATGATTTGTTCTTGTTCCCAAAATGACAACCTTCTAGTGTTGTAAAAAGTGGGGTATAGATTATTTTTCATAAGTGGATGAAGCCTAGGAAGGGGTGTGTTATTTGTCTACTCATGTGTGTTTGTATTTATGGACAACAATTAAATATAGGTAACAAGGAAGGATATGCATTTGATTTTATTTTCTAACCTATCTTTGAGGGAGCTGGCAATAATTATGCTTTGGGAAAAACAATTGTTTGCATTCATTTAATACTAGTGGATGTTAGCTTATTTCTCCATGCCATATCACTATGGATACATCATTATTATTTTTGTCTCCATGGTTGATATGAGAGTTAGTCACACTGTTGCATCAGATTCCATCCAACTTGCAAGTTTCAGTGTGCTAGGTTCTTTGATACAAGGTCGAGCACTCAACCTTTCATTTTGAGCATTGAGGAAGCTATTAACTCGAAGGAGCTAACCACTCTATCGATGGGCAAAAAAAGTGTGTGGACCTCATTCATGTTCTTGCGCATAATATATGGAGAGAAATATGAGGATAAGGAGGCAGAAATGTACATAGTATCACTATATGATTCATGTGATGTATTGACCCTTTGATGGTCTATTTGTATCATTATTATTTTATGTATTAACAAGTTGGTTGATTGGACGTACTTATTTTGTGTTATCTCATGTGTGAGAATATTTTGTAAAACTTTTTCTTATGCAATATTATTCAATATCGAATTTGATATTTGGATTATTTTTGTTATGTGGATTTGAGTACCTTACACTAACACCAATTTATCATATGACGTACTCAAATTATCAATGAATGGAAGTCATTTAGCCATATGATCTATCATATTAGATCCATAATCTACAATAATGCTAACATCTAGTTGGAGTCGATAATCAACTATATTTTTCAAGATCATCGTTGGCCACTCTCTTATTCTAACCTCAAATTCATTTGAATAATCTTCCTAGTAGTCTTGTAATTGTGGAACATGATGATATGAAGGCCCAATATGCAAATTATCTCTAACAAATTTTTTGGCATCAAACATCAATCTTAGTACATTGTAAGTATCTATGGTGAATTTCTTTGTTGGTTTCACAATATTGAGTGCATTTGACTGGGATATGCAATAGTGCATTTCCAGATTTATAGGAAATTGGATACCCACTTTGAGTTTGTGTAACAAGACAACCATGTCTACAACTTCCTCTTTCAAAAATTATTTGTGAATAGTCTGAGGTATTTTAGATTGTCCCTTCCTTGGAGGTGTGAACCACTCTTTAGAAATCACATTTCTTACACCCCTTTCTTATTTTTTAACTTGGATTAAGGCAATATGAATTCCCAATAGGCATATTTCACTATGTTCAGGAGCTAGCAGAAATTATAAATGGTGACACGATCAAGGGTTATTGGGACTTGAATCTTTTCTTGTGTTTTAATGTCCCTATTATTTGGGTCATATTAATAAATACACTCCAACACCAAATCAACACATTGCACCACTATTGACAATGTTGTTGCTTGGAGTAACCCACTGTTGACTATTTTTTGGGTGTTTGGATGATGGTTTGGGTTGTAAAAAAGAAAAGAAAAAACACAAATAAAGAAGGGACATTGAAGTTTCAAAACTTTTCCACTTTGTCAATGCACAGTTTCAAAATGCATTGTTACAATTTAATATGAATTTGAGAAAATCAACTGAATTTATTGTGATAATTGGTTTCTAAAACAATGTTTCCAAACTATTTTTTATTTCTAATTTTTTTCGAGTTACAATTTAATATGAATTTTAGAAAAGGAACTAATTTGATGTGATAATTGGTTTCTAATTTATTAGTTTCTAAAATAGTTTTTACAAACTTCATCAACATGTTATTTACAAACTTCATCCATATGTTTTTGTTTACTAATTTTTTATTTATATTTTTTTGGAATTGCAATTTAATGACTTTTAGAAAATGAGTTAATTTATGCTTTCTAAAATAGTGTTTACAAACTATTTTTTATTTCTTAATTTTTTGGAGTTACAATTGTTCTAGGGATAAAATTGCAAAATCTATAACCTAAAAAAAGATTATTATGACCCAACCACAAAAGATTCAATCTAATTGCTCAAATTCTACACCTAACCAAGAGAGATGAAACAAATCAAATCATGCACAATCCATAATGTATTCTATCATAAATTAAATTGCACACAATTTACCAAGACCTCTCACTTGTTTCTCTCTTTTTTAATGCAATAGTGGCTCTGAAATTTTCTCTTAGTGTGAAAAAATGAAATTTTGAGAATAGTGGTTGAAGAGATTATGAAGAATGAACTTCATTTTATAAAATTTTGGGTTTCAATGAATGGTCAATATTTAGAGGCACTGAATGATAATAAAGTGATAGGATTGATTGGGACTAAGGTGATTGGATCGATGACTAAGACTAACTGACAGTTGACTGATTGTGTGGTAGGATTGATTAGAGGGTTAACTTGGTTGATGAATAGATGACTGCATAGATTTATTATAAGATTGAATAGAATGAAGAGATAACTGGATAGATCGATTAGTTAAACTAAGAGTTGGTGTCAGTTATGGAGGTAGAACTAGAGAAATAAATTAGCATTAAATAATTAATTCAATTATAGAAGACATACTTAGTAAATTATATAATTAAAATAATTATCTAATTATGGTAAAAAGAATGAGAAGTAATTTAATTAAATAATACGACTATTTAATTAAAATTAAGAAAATAGAATCAATTAAATATTAAAAATTATTTAATTTATTTTAGAAGAATAATTTATGAATATTAGATGAACGTTGCATACTAAGATAAATGATTAAAATTATTTAATTATGATAAATTGGAGGGAAATATGAATTTTGAATCAGAAGAATGACATAAACTAATTAAATAATAAAAATATTTAATTAATCAAGACAAAAGTTACAGAAAATACCACACGCATGCAATGAGACAATTTGTAATGTCTATATTTTGCCCCTCTTTGAGATAATGTGTTTCCAAGCATTGTTTCAAAGAATAATTAATGAAAATATTACCCCATTGGGATTGTTGTAACAACTAGGTAATATGATGCCCTAAAAAAAAGAGCAAAAAATATAGATTGGAGCTCAATTTATCAACAAAGTGACAAGGACTCTAAAAATGTGATTAAGTCAAAAAATGAGCTAAATTGGCAAAAGATATGCCCTAGGAAGGCAAACCTTATCATAGCTAGTACAAACTCTAAGGGTTTCACATCCATCCGATAGGAAAAAAGGGTATAAATATGACTTATTAGGTCATTTTGAAGGTCATTGTGCACATTTATCATTTAGAATTTAGTGGAGAGAAAAAGGTCTTCGAGTGTGTTTGGAGAGCAATAGTGAGCATAAAATGCAAGGATCATCGATGTAAGTGAGTTTCAAAATATTGTTAGGTAGAGGACACGAGACCACTGGTAAGTGTCCTACCATATCTTTCATTTATTACTTGGTTTTTGCACATTTTTATTTTGTTTCTAGGCAACAAAGAGCATGTGATGCAACCATATGTCATTTTCATCACATTTGTCGGCGAAGTGACACAAGTTCCTAGCACTATTATTTTAGGAAAATGTACAATTATTTTAAATGGCACACATGTGTTATTCTTGAGAGGCAATTGTATACTTTGCGTGATGCAACTACATATGTAGGCACCAAAAATAGACAATTTGATGCATGTGTTTGTTAGAAAATTAAACTTTAAATAAGTAATGCATTTGTAATGTTTGATTATTTTCAACATGCACATGAAATGATTTAAATACATCAATTTTATCTTTTCATATGCATTTTGATTGATTTGCATCATTATTTTTATTTATAGGTCATAGATTAGTCTTGATTGCGTGGGAGAACTATCCCGAGCCCTTGACATATCGTCATTAGGTGACCTAGTTTGAGTGTCAACATCTAGAAGTTGTAGTATTATATCATATTACCTTTATGCCCAATATTAGGGAAAATAGGG
Source organism: Thuja plicata (assembly GCA_018584345.1). Lineage (NCBI taxonomy): Eukaryota > Viridiplantae > Streptophyta > Pinopsida > Cupressales > Cupressaceae > Thuja > Thuja plicata. The sequence continues at coordinate 1,091,807 of MU227692.1, forward strand.
GGTTGATCACAATATTATGTGAGAGTTGGCACTCAGAAACCTCACCTTTTCATTTAACTATAGGAGAATGCATCGTGACCTGGGAGGATGTGTGGAGGATATTGAGGATACCTATAAATGGAGTGAGGGTAGTATACAAGACACATATAGGGATTGCAAATTTGTATGATTTATTTGTCTGCTCAAAGGTAGACCTGGGGATTGATGATTATGAGATTATGTGGTGGGTCATGGTTTACTCATATGATGGATTCTTTCAATTATTGTGGATAGTGGTTACATGAACTTTGGTGTTGGACAAGAGAGGACATAGATTTTTGGTAGGTTGGGGATAGATGGTATCATCTATGTGGATGAAGAATACAGTCTATGCATGGGGTCCTCATGTCTTGGTGATGTTCTACTATTAGTTGCACAATATTGTGTATCATGGTGCACAATCTCTCGGATGTGCCAGGGTGACTTTACTTCAAGTGTAAGCATGGAAACATGTAGTCGTGTGTCAAGTCTATTGACCCTTTTTTGACATACAACCTATCAAGACTGGTCATTCTTATATATATTATTATCAAGAATTACTTGGAGAGAGTTAGGGCATACTCTATATTAATGTCATCAGCTGGATATTATGAGAGAGCTTGCATGGGGGTCTTATCTCGTTTGTGTACTATGGGTTGGAGATGCCCAATATTTACCTTATTTCCACCAAGAGAGATATTTTTTTGGTTGGACTATATAGAGTGAGTGGGTCACAGGCATTCAACTTCCAAATAAGGTACTCAGATAGTTTGGGGAGTAGCATGGTGTTCCTGCGGGATCTGATATGTTTGCCCATTGTAGTAGGGATGTATCAAGATGGGGGCATTGCTTCCACCAAAGACTACCTTTATAGATAGATGGTTTAGTTCCTTTGTGGAAGGATTAGAGGTCAGCTATAAAAAATGTAGGTACAACATCTGAGTATGAGTCTTGGTGGGTGTATCATAGCTTGATATATTTGACACTTTTGGGTGTTTTATTTCCCTAGAGATAGCTAGACAAGTTTGGAAACCCCAATGGAGGAGAGAGAGATGTGGACATGGTGTAGGGAGAGGACGGGATCAATATGGAGGAAATGGGGATGTAAATAGAGGCCGAGGTGGTAGGGATGGTGATAGGGGCAAAGGAGGAGGGAGAGATAGTGGGAGAGGAGATAGTGATAATGGAGAGTATGTAGGGTATAATGGAGGAGGGAGAGTTGGTGTGGCAATCGCCCAAGGGATAAGGAATAGAGAGGGTGAGGGAGAGGAGATGGTTGGGGATTATAGATAGGACATTGGTGTGAATGTAGGATTTAGAGAGTTGCTCATGGAGGGAGATGAGTAGATTGATGTGATGGTAATGAGTATAGAGGGGGGGGGCTAATTCTGAGATGAGCAGTTCTAGATATTATTATGGTGATGATGTATGTTATTCTTGTAGAGTCTTTCCCTCTAGCATATATAATTAATAAGCACTTTCTCCATATATTATTGTGATGATGTAAGGACCTAGCTAATTTGGCTCAAATTTTCCAGATTTTTCTTTGTCGGCCAAATTTTTCTAATTTTTTATTAATACCAAGTCTCTAGTCTCAAAGAACCTAACGTATATTTTCTTATTATAGCTTATGTGGATATGATTTTGGTAGGCAGACAAGTGATTTAGGGTATTCTAGTGCTTCTCATCAAGTAATTCCAATTAATGTAGCTTGGACACATGGTAATCTTCAATATCTATGATAAGATTTTGCAGTGATGTCCGCAATGAAGGAAACTCAACCTCAATTGGTGGAATGACTTCTGATCCATAAACTAAGAAGTAGGGTGTGGCTTTGGTGGGTGTTCAAATACTAGCATGGTAGGCCCATAACACAAGGTTAAGTTGAAGGTGCCAATCATGACCAACGTCATTTACAATCTTCCTAAGGATTTTCAATATAATTTTGTTAGAACCTAAACTTGATCGTTACTCTTAGGGTAATATTCAAGCGTGTTGAAAAAGTGGGGAATCAAAATTGCCTCACCATCTTAGGATTTTTTTTGGAAGCTTATCATTTGTCTCAAGTTGTCTTTTTTTCCCTACTTCTTTTTTAAATTATATTCTATTTGTTACTCGACATACTGAATAATATAATTCATGAGAGAACCTTCTTCCATAAATTTTGAAGTTCAAATTTGTCACATCCCTCCTGAATGGTTGATGCTCTAAATATGTAACCTAGTTTCCTATAAATAGTAGATTTGTTTTAATCAAATAGATGTTTTGAAAATATGATGTGAGTAAGTGCACCAAGTTTTTGGTTAGAAAAGTGGCCACATGCAAAAAAAACTCAAAATTTTATGAAACCCGTGCAGGTTAGTTGAAATTCAAAACATTTAGGCTTGGAAAAACTAAGCCTAAAAAAACCAATGTAAAAATATTTAAAGCTCTTCATAACCCACACGAGTTATGAAGAACTATAATTTTTTTAAAACCCGCGTCCAAAGCTCATTTCTATCGTCAAAAACGCCTTGACAGCGGTAGGGAGGGTCCCAAAATCACTAAAACTCAAGCGTGTTCTGTTGTCAATTGTATTTATCTAGTGTTTAGACCAATTTGCAACCATGCCACGCCTTTGAATAGGTAAGAATTAGTTATTTTTATTATTTTTGTTTGAATTTGAATTGAAGTAGGGTTTGTTTAATTGATTTAAGTTTTTTTATTAATTTGATGTCATATTTTGAAAATAATCCCAGACAACAAAATGAAAAACAAAGACCTCTTCCTACACAACCAATACAAGAAAACACTGAAAAATGTTGTACACAAGAAACAAAAAAACCCTCAAGATATTGTGCCACAAAAAGAAAACCCTCAAAATGTTTCTCCACAACAACCATCGTCACCCTAAAACCCTTCACATCCTCCAGTAGATCATGTGCAAGTCACATAGGAGGATCTTATCAATCACCTGACACAAATAACTACCCAAATTTATATATTAGTGAATATATTGAGGTCCTATAGTCAGGAGCACCACTCATCCCTCGTCAAAACCCTAGAAACAATGGCCAATAGTGTGAATGAGGTATCTAGATAGGTTACAAATGAGGTTTGTGAAGGGAGAGATGTTGTGTCTTTTATGCGGATGGGTTGTCATATGATGAGGTGAAAAGAAAGGGAATACTTAAATGTGACATATATGGTGTTTTCACCAATCCTAAAACTAGTAAAAACCTACTTACTGATACAATTAGGTTTCCTATACATTGGTTTGTGCATGGTGGGATGAAAGCAACTTTTTGGAATAGGTGGTATATGGTTTTTACCAACCACATTATAACAATTGGGAGGTACCACTATACTGATGTGAATGAGGATGGTTCGACATCCCATTAGTGTAGACATTGCGTCAGTAGATGTCATGCTTCCACCATAGAGGATGTGGCCATCACCAATGACCTGATTACCATGGTTTTTTGTGGTGGATAGGAGATGCAAGTGTGTTTATTTGTGTTTATGACATGTTATTAATCAATCACCTAAATCTTATAAAAGTAAATAAATTTTTATTTATAGAATAATTTAAAGTGATATATGAATAATATGCATTGCAGGGCTCGACAGGTGGTGCGAGTACACCATGTAGTGTTCGATCCATTCAACATCATAGGTAGCTTCAACACCCGAGGTAAATAATTTTAAATATTGTTTAAAATATAATAATACATTGATTTCAAAATAACTTTTGCTAATATGTATATTTATTTGGTATTTTATAGGGCTTGTTCGGGGCTCAGATGTCCCAAGTTAATGATGTCATGCTTTCGGCCATTAACTTTGGCCTAGAAAGCTTTGTGGTATCATATTTTGCACAACTCTTATTTATGGTATTATATATTTGTTTCTCTAATGTTAATTTTGTTTTTGTTAGGTTATCGCACCTGTCGCGAGTACATTTCATGTGCGAAAGGTATCTTCTAGCACACCGAGACAAAAAAGATATCTTCGCGGACACCCAAATGCCAAAAGATAATCTAGTACAATTTAAATTTATTTGTTGAAATGTGTACATGTAGATCTTGATGAATGCACCTAATTTATTTGTTCTTTATACATAAATAATTGGGGTTTATAAAATTAATGAATGCACCTGATGTCACAGAGGTTCATGAGAGGAAAAATGTAACATTTCCATATTCACTTTCCATTGCATTTTTGTTTGTTCAAAATCTCTAAATTCTTCCTCTATGACTATAACATATGTTATCATTTTTCATACAAAAAATGGTAATAGTAGTATCATTAATGATGATGCCTCATAAGAGTACAGGGGAACCATCTGAGTCTCCAGTATGCATTTGTTCTATATATGCTAAACATATGTGTTTAGATATAAGTACATGCATTTATATTTTTTAAGTGTTTATAAATAACTTTGGATTATTAACTTGTATTGATTCCTTTTTACCTATTTCAACCCCCTCCATGACATCTCATAGATCCTCTACCATTCCATTTTGTTAGGAGTCTCATTTGTCAAAGAGAGGGTCCAACAGAACAGAGGGAACATGTATGTTTGTCTTCTTAGTTGAAACCCTCTTGTCAACTCCTGTTGGATTACGTTCTTACTTGTTTGAAATCCCTAATTCCTTTGTCTATGACTATAACATCTCTTATCATTTACCATACATGAAATGATCCTAGCTACTTCATCAGTGATTGTGCCTCCTACGAGTAAAGGAGATCCATCTAAGGCTCTAGTATGCATTTTTTTTAGTCGATGCATTTTTAGTGTTTTAGTGTTTTTTGACATATATGTTATTAACTTGTATTAATTTTGTTTTACCTGTTATAGCCCCTTCACAACTTCCCATGAATCCTCTACCTTCCCATTTTGTTAGGAGTCTCATTTTCCCAAGAAGAATCCCATTAAATTTACTACATATCCCAATAGAAAAAGAAAGACACGAGGTAATCAACAATTCAACTGCAAACATATTACAGTTCAATATTTATTTATTTTAATGTTATTTTGAGAAAAGATATCTGATTCAACATTTGAATTATTCTTATGCAGCCACCTACAGAGCCACGCACTGCTTTAAGGAGGCTCAATTTTGATGATCCACCATAGTCATAGATATTGATAGAGACATATAGCTATATGTGTGGGCATTAAAGGACCAATTTATGTATATGTTTGACATTTCTATTGTATATATCGACCTTGACATGACACATGCCACATTTTTGTAACTCTATTATCGACTTGGCATTTATGTCATTTTTGTATATGTACATAATTATTGTTCATTTTATTACATATGAAAGTTGATATTCAATCCAATTTGTTCATTGTGTGCATATCTTTGTACTCTAAAACTTAGTTATTTGCAAATTAAATGTGATCCAACATGTTCATTGTGTGTATGTCTTGATAACTTGAAACGTATATATTTATAATTTAAATGTGATCCAATTTATTTTTTATTTTGTGAAACTCATATGGCATATAATTTTAAATTATTATTTAATATAATATAATGTAAACATGATTATTATTGGAGTCATATTATTCTTATGAAAGAATGAGATTAAGATACAAGTGTCATCCACACCGCCAGATTTCATTGTTGGAATGCGCATAGGGTGTGATCAATTTCATATATCTACCTCTTTGGAGAGAGAGAGAGAGAGAGAGAGAGAGAGAGAGAGAGAGAGAGAGAGAGAGAGAGAGAGAGAGAGAGAGAGAGAGAGAGAGAGAGAGAGAGATTTTTCCAACCTCATAGCAAGAGTAAACACAACAGAAACAACAAATAATTTGACACAACAAGATGCAAGAAATTCTTTATTGATGAAATTTAACCATACATGCCAAGCTATAAGGCCTTCTTGGCTATGACCACATACAAGGAAAACAACTCTAAGATCTATCCCAAATATATCTGCAAGCTTCAGGTCAATAGCTCATTGCTATACCTTATTCCCTTCACTAACTTTCTTCTAACTTCCACTCCAAGACGAAGCTAAGCCCTACATTTATACAAAATCATGACCATAAGTTGACACAAGAAACAACATTTCCCAAAGAAGGAAACCTCTTCCAAATACAGGTCCAACCCTATCCAAACATAACATAAGAAGAAGTGATTATATGGAACAATCCATGAAGGAATCACAATCCACATGCTAAGATCACAACGGATAAGAATCCCACAATCTTGACCACAACACAAATCTCCAGGTAAGTCCACTTCAGTCATGAACATGTTACCTATGAACAGAAAGAGAAAGAAATCCCCACTCACGATCAACCTCAAGAGATGTGATCATAGGAGAATGTGTTAGGGTTAATTAATACTGGGAGGGGGTGGATCCATATTACAACACTTTATAAACTTATTTAACCAATTCAAAATTAACCATGCAATTACTAAAATAAATAGAACATGCACATAAAGTAAACAACTCATAACACCATGATTTGTTCATGAGGAAACCCTGGATAAGTGAAGACCCTTGTGGGGATGATACCCACAAATAATGTACTAAGAGTATAATGTCCCTATTAGGAGACCTAGCCCTATTAGGAGTTGAATATTATATTTAGTGCATATCCTTGTTAAAGGATATAAACCCTATTAAGGGCATACAATGAGCACACTGCTCTTACAAAGTAATATTGTTATGTTACAATTATTTATCAAAATGAACAATACAAGAATCTGTTATGCTTAAGTAGTCCCGATTATAGCTCAGATCAACTTTTTTTTTATCCTGACATCACAATGCATCTATGCATTCCACATACATCTTTGCATCATAAAACAACTCTACTTATATACTCGATCTAAAAAATTTCTTCCAATCGACTCACAAGAGCATCACAAAATGTGTCCAACACTTAACCAATTATCAAATCCATAGTGAATGATCATACTCTAACAAAATTAGGGTAGGACTAAAACCAAATCCAAAGTAGTACTTCTAGATTCCTCAAATTGCCCCCTTAATCATCACGACCATTCATCTGCCATGTATCGTTGTTGTATTGTCTTCACATGTTTTAACTCTTAAAGATCAACTCCAAAATACAAGCGAGCATAACAAGAGGTCTACTATATCCCAAAATGTCTCCCTCTAAGCTCGCATAACTTAGTTCTCCATATACTGTGCTTGCTGACCAAAACTGTGTGACTGTACTCTACAAATTGCACTCTGGACTTAATCATTTTTACAAAACTCAATATCCAAAACTATGTTGTACTCCAAGTGACCATGCCAATGAGTATTGTTCTCATAAATGACAACCTATAAACAATGTTGATCAGGCCACTTACCAATAATCTCCCCCTTTGGCATTAATGGAAACACTTAGTGAAAAATGACTAAGTGCTCAATGCCAAACTACTAACTAAGTGCATATTTTTCATACTTATTACTCCCCCTTTGACATCAATGGAAAAGGTGTACTATAAATAGTGTCTATATACATATAAAAATTGCACAACTTCTCATAAAAAAATCATACCATGTGAAGTACATCTTGGAAAGGGGTTTCCAAGATCTTTGCCTCTGTAGTCCATATCTTTACTAATATATGGCCAACATGAATTAATCCATTCAAAGAAAAAGAATATATTTTTGTGGCCTTCAGTGTTGTAGGCATGTCTTCAGTAAGATATTTCTTCGCTTTATCCATATTTGAAATATGTTTTTATAGAATTGACAGTTTAGGAGTGATTAGACTCCTCAACATGCCAAATCTTTCCAACACTCTCCTTTTCTCTGTCTCAAGCACATTGATTTTTCTAATAGTCTAGGCACTTACTTATCCAACTCTACAATAGTTTGTGAGGACTCACAACTATTTACTAATGTGTCAAGAGTCTTTCTATCATTAACAATGATGTCTTCAAGATTCTTCAGATGATTTATACAATAGATATATAACTTTCTTCCATGAGCTATACAAGATTTTGCTTCAGTGATAGTATTGTCCAGTATACCCAAATCCCAACTGACTGATGTACATAATTCTGCTAGCTTCTTCGCCATGTACACTTTTCCAACTCTAACTATTGCGGCCTTATCCAAATAATCAATGTGAACATCAAAGTCATCAAGCACTTTGTTCAAGTTGTCCACTATATCCTTTCCTTGGAAAGTGAAAGGTAGGGGTAGGAGTTTGTTTATACTATCAACTTATCTTTCTTGTACCTCATGTCTTCGGTAAGATATTTCTTCGCTTTATCCATATTTGAAATATGTTTTTATAGAATTGATAGTTTAGGAGTGATTATACTCCTCAACACACCAAATCTTTCCAACACTCTCCTTTTCTCTGTCTCAAGCACACTGATTTTTTATAATAGTCTAGGCACTTACTTATCCAACTCTACAATAGTTTGTGAGGACTCACAACTATTTACTAATGTGTCTAGATTCTTTCTATCATTAACAATAATGTCTTCAATATTCTTCAGATGATTTAGGGGATTTATGCAATAGCTATATAACTTTCTTTCATGAGCTATATATGATTTTACTTCAGTGATAGTATTGTCCAGTATACCCAAATCCCAATTGATTGATGCACATAATTCTTCCAGCTTCTTCACCATGTACACTTGTCCAACTCTAACTGTTGTGGCCTTATCCAAATAATTAATGTGAACATCAAAGTCATCAAGCACTTTGTTCAATTTGTACACTATATCCTTTCCTTGGAAAGTGAAAGGTAGGGGTAGGATTTTTTTTATGCTATCAACTTCTCTTTCCAGTACCTTGGACTTCCTCTCTAATTTATGTTCAGATCTCTCCTTAGCCTTAGAAAAATCCATTTAAGATAAATTTATTAATTAATCTTCATCCATACCTTCTACATCTATGCCCATAGGGTTGTCACCACTTTCCAACAATAAAGATGAAGAAATAGATACATGTGTTTATTTCTTAACCTCAACTTTAATCTTAGATTCCATTACTGCCTCAAATTTACTCTCTTTCTATTATGCCTTAGTTTCAACTTCCTTCTCTATTCCATTCATTTAATCACTTCCATCAATACTAGTAACAATATCAATATTCCCTTGAAAAGTGTCACTTATATCCTACAAAGTGTCGAAAGACACAAACACACCAGCAAAAAAGAAGTCTAGTTGATTTACTGTGCTGACAAATTGACTATTATCTTCTGCATTCTTAGATATGTCAAGATTTACTTCTGCAACCTTGGATGACTCTCCTCTTAGAATAATTTTAGGCTCAGTAGCCTTGTGCTTAGGAGGTGAAATATTTTCAGGTTCAACTTCCAATAGGACTTTATCAATACCTTTATGGGTGTCCTCTATGACCTCATCATATTTACTTCCCATTATCTATATTAGTCTTTCTTTTATTCTCAATAGGGATTTTATTATTTTTAATATCTCTCATGTTCATCATAAGATACAATAGGTAGCATATCGTCTATAGATTTTCTTCTTATCTGCTCATCCCCAGTTAGTGCTAATTGTTTCCTTATTTTCAATTTCTCATATAATTCTTTAGGAATACTACCTTCTATCTCAAGTAGATTATTCTTGAATGAAAGCATATGATCTATGACAAAATATTCAATTAGAATCCTATCTTTCTCATCATACCTCTCATAATATTTAAGAAACTGATTGAGCTCTCCTTGATCAATGATTCTCTTCGCCAGCATCTTTAGATATGGTTTCCAAAGTTGGCTTTCCTCTATTTTCTTCTCTTCCACTTTCTTTTCCTCTACTTTCCCTTTTTCTACTTAAGTCCTCTATCTTTTAGGTGGTGAACTCTTTTGGGAGGACCTTGTTTTTCTCATAGGTATCTCTTTTGTTTTCTCCACTTGTGATGTCCCCTTGGGTGGTGTAGGTGTAGTATCAAGTACAATGATCATAGTAGAAGGTGGACTGATAACCTTTTTGGTTTATGGAGGTGGAAGGGCTGCGAGTAGTGGTCATCATTCCAGAAACACCTTCTGTCATCTTTTTCCTCAATTCTTTCATCTCATCCTTTGAAATACCCGTCTTAGCTTCTAGATTATCCTCAACATTCTCTACATTTCTTTTCCTTGTTGCCCTGGTCTATTCCTCTCTTATCTTTGTTGGCGTCTCCTCATAAGTTCCCCATATTTCTTTGAAGGGATCAATATCATAAGATAATATATGTTCTACTTGCATAGTTAGAACTTCTGAGATGACCTCATATCACATAGGATAACACCATTTCTTTCTTGGTTCAACTTCCTCAAAACACACACAATCAGTTTCAACCATGAAATAATTTATATCTTTATATTTCTCAATCATAGCTTTAGGTATTCTAACTCTCTCCTTCACTTTTCTCTACAGAATTTTGAACATACCAAATAACTCTCCATCTACCCAAGTGCTATTATGTCTCCTATAACTATTTATAATTTGAATTCCACTAGGTTCACTGTCTTTCCAAGCTCTAGGGTGCATTCTAGGAAATGAATATATAATGTGAATATAAATATGAATCAATAAATACCCAAACCTAAATGCCTTTAACTTATCTCATTTGATCTACTTCACATTCTCCATAAATTTTTGTGCAAGAACTTTGCATAGATTGTACTTAACATTCTCTTTCACCATTTTGTAGGGCATCGTAATAACTCCTACATATACTAAATTAGTTTGGCTACTATAGTGAAGTTTGTATCCAAGAATCATAGAAACTAATCTTACATCTTGTTGAAAGATGTTGACAGTGGTCGTTGCCCTCTTAGCTCATCTAGAGTGTGTAAGGGTTTCCACATGTTTCTTCGTGTTCTTCTCCACAATAGGGATAATTCTAGAATTGACCAAACATGTAACATTATGTATCAACTCACTGGTGATCTTAATAGGCTTCTCACCAAGCCATAGAAACTGATCATGAACTCTGCTCAAAACAATCTTTATCCACTCTTCTTCGTTAAACTCATAGAGTTCCGCCACTCACATAATGCTTAGGTTTTCTAAATGAGTGAACTCATCCTTCCATTTTCCATCTTCTTTGATCATGTCCTTCATCTCTTTGAAGAACTCAAAGTCTCCCAGTGAATCATATTGGCAATGAATGTATGCCCTAATGTCTTCCACATGAAGCATGATGTAGGGTGTTTTAAAAAATGAGCCTTTAGGATCGTCTTCAGTAGACTTGAAGGGATGTTTCTTAAACTTATACCTCAGTCATTCACTAACATAAAAAATCAACAGAGTATCCATAGTAATCAAAAGCACGCAAGTGATCAAAATACCTTTTCTGTATGAATCAGCTATGCACACTCATTGATCACGAAAATGCCCTAGCTTCTCTACTTGTTCCTCTGGTCTCCTTTAGCTCTACTCGAATATGTTAAAGTGAATAAACTTATACTTTGCCATGTAAGAATCAACAAATTTCCCAATGAACTCATAAGTCTACAAATGATCCAGTCAACTATACATCTGGAAATCACAAGATACAATGTGTATAAGTATGTGATCTCAGATAGGCATTTCAAATCAATCATATATACTTTCCATAAGCTCGCAAAAGCTTATTCCATATAAACAGGGGCTGCATTTATTTTTTTTTTATTTCTCCAAAGCCCCCCTAAGGCCATGCTTGGTCATTTAGTTTGATGTAGAAACATCAGGTGAGGGTTTAGTAGCATCTACAGAATCTCCTTAAATCTTAGGCTCACTCTACTCCTTCGCTTTCCAAACTTTACCACTCTCTTTCACAAATTGATTGTCAAACTCATCCATTTATTCTACCATACTTTTCCAACATCACCAACATTTTTATTTATAACAATAGGTGGTAGTCTTATATTACTTATAGCTCTATTATACCTACAAAAATTTGATATATGTCCTTTATTGTTACATTTATAATATGTAGGAGATGATCTGTTCTGATTAACTTGAAACCTGTAGTTCCTTGCAAAGTGTCCAAAGTTGTTGTATTTGTAACATGTAATCTTAGTTATTGTTTCCTCTCTTATGTAGTCTTGTATAGTGTGGGATTGATCATTCTTTCTACATTTTGTCTTCTTGTGTCCATATTCATAGTAATTGAAACAATAACTAGAAAAGGGCTTATAAGGAACTTTACCTCTGCAATCCCTCTTCATGTGACCAATTTTTTTGCATCCAAAATGTCTACCTCTAAAAGGTCTGATCTTCTCTCTAGCTTCTTCTTTAGTAGGTCTTTCTACAACTATCTTTTCTTCAGATTTCCTTTCTTGAGATTTAGAACATTCAGCTTTATCAAAGCCAACTCCTATCATGTCACCTTTAGGCTTTTGTCTTTCTCTCTATTCATCAATCTTGTCAACTCTTGCATGAATTTTTTCAATGTGATTATTAGCCTCAACAAGTTCTCCTTTAATGATTCGGTTGTATTTCTCTAATTCATGATACTTGATTCTGTAGTCATCAAGTTCAACCTGCATCTATTCCATCTAAGCATTTGCATTCTTTAGGATCTCTTCAATTCTAGTTTTTCCATCTATCTCTCTTGTTTAATTTATTTAGCCATCTGAATAGAATTAGTTTCATGTTCCTTCTTTAATGTTTCTTTTTCCCGTTCAAGCTGCTTGATATGGTCAGACGAATCATTATCAGATTCCTCTTTTATCTTTTCCATAAGATCTTGCCTTTGGTTCCTAGAAAGTTCAAGTTTCTCCTTATGCTTCTTGATGATACCTTCTTCTCTTCTCAAATTGAATTTCAAATCACCATTTTCAGCTTTATCCTTATCAAGGTCTTCAAGTGTTGCATCAAAGTTCTCTTCCAAACTTGGATCCATCTGGATCTCCCTTAAGCTATTAAAATTTCTCTCCAAGGGCCACAAGCTCTAATACCAATTATTAGGATTAAGTAATACTGAGGGGGGGTGATTTAATATTAGAACACTTTATAAACTTATGTAACCAATTCAAACTCAACCATGCAATTACTAAATTAGATAGAACATGCACATAAAATAAATAAATCATAACACCATGATTTGTTCATGAGGAAACCATGGCCAAGGGAAAACCCTGGTGGGGACGATACCCGCAAATAATGAACTAAGAGTATATTATACCTGTTAGGAGACCTAGCTCTATTAGGATCTAAATATTACATTTAGTACATGTCCCTGTTAAAGGATAGAAACCTTGTCAGGGGTGTACAATGAGCACAATGCTCTTACAAAGCAATATTGTTATGTTGCAATGATTTATCAAAATGAACAATAAAAGCATCTATTATGCCTAAGTAGTCCCAATTATAGCTCACATAAAATTATATCTGATCTTAACATTACAATGCATCTATGCATTCCACATACATCTTCACATCATAAAACAACTCTACTTATATACTCGATCTCAAAAAGTTCTTCCAATCGGCTCACAAGAGCATCAAAAAATGTGTCAAATCCTTAACCAATTATCAAATCCATTGTCAAAAATCATACTCTAAAAAAATCAAGGTAGGACCCAATCCAAATCCAAAGTAGCATTTCTGGATTCCTCAAATTACTCACTTAACTATTGCGACCATTCATCTGCCATGTATCGCGGTCGTACTATCTTTGCTTGTCTTCAACATGTCGTTACTCTTAGAGATCAAATCCAAAATACAAGTGACCATAAATAAAGGTCTAATATATCCAAAAAATCTCTCCCTCTTAGCTTGCATGACTTAGTTCTTCATATACTATGCTCCCTGACCAAAACTGTGTGACTGTACTCTTCAAACTGCATTACGGACTTAATATTTTTTACAAAATTGAATATCCAAAATTGTGTTGTACTCCAAGTGACCATTCCAATTAGTAGTGTTTCCATAAATGAAAACTTATAAACAATGATGATCAGGACACTTGCCAACAAAATGATCCAAGAACACTCCTGAACAAGAATCCACAAGCACAACTCATAACTCACATGGAAACTCGACAACACTCCAACCTGTCAACCAATCAAAAGAACAGGAAAAAAAATACTACCCTATCACAAAATCTTCAATATTTGGAACATGATAATACCAAATAAGGTGTGATCATAGAAAATCTTCCAAAGCACTGTTAAGAACATGCCAGTTGAGCGTAATAGCTAAAGATCCAAGTGGACCAACCACAACCAAAAACACAAAAACTGCCAACTGTAACCCAAACTCAAAGAATGATGCAAGATTTCCAGAAAACCAAGGATGCTTTTGCATCATACAACCTAAGTGACTAAATATTTTCCATAAGATCATCTCATTAAAATCTTAAGGGATTCAAGACAAAGATCCCATGTTCATTCTTAATCCACATATTCTTTGCATCTACTATTTGCATTGTTTATGACTCTGCCTATCATTTTCCACTCATTCCTTATACCAGATGTATCAATAGGATAAGATCCCATCTAAATATTCTTCTTCTTCCTTTTACCACTAGTACCCTCTGTTTTGTCTTTAGATCTCTAAACCCTAATGTATGTACTAACCTATGTAGTAATCTCATATCTCCTTCCAATGCTCAAGTTCCTCATTCCTTTGTCTTCATCCTTCAAAGGAGTCAAAGTAAATTTATATCCATCTTTAAGGATAGTAATGAAATTTCATTCACATTCATGAATAGTCTCTCTATCATACTGCCAAGGTCTTCCAAGTAGAACATAACAAGAACTCATATTCACAATGCCACATAATACTTTATCCCTATAAGGACCAATGTGAAAATTTACCATGCACTGCTCATTAACCTCCACTGCATGATATTATTACAGCCAACTAATCCTATAAGGATAAGGATGTTTCAACCTCTTCAAACTAAGCTTCTAAACTATTTCCTTAGAAACCAAGTTATCATTACTTCCTCCATAAACAATCATCTTACAACATTTACCACCAGACTTACACATAGTCCTGAATAAATTTCTCCTTTGACAAGGATCAACTTGATTCTCAGTCATCAATGTTCTTCTAAGCATAAGATTACCACCACTCTCAGGTTCAACCATGTTCTCAACAATAACAGGATCCTCCCAAGCTACAAGAATTTTTTTACACTGAAAATCTCTATGCCCATCCCGTCCACACTTAAAACAAGTACCTTTAAACTAATTCATGTCATCTCTCTTGCGATCATCATTCCTAGGTGCAACCAATTAACTTCTTCAACAAGCTTATCTTTCTCCTTCACCTGTTTATCTTTTCCTCTTAAGTTACCTTGATTTCTCTTCCTCAACTTATCTTCAGCCTTCAAAGCATGCTGATAAGCATCTTCAACTATACCAATCTTCAACATACTCAACTCATCATGTATGTTATATCTCAAACCATTAACATATCTAGCAACCTTCTCCTTAGTCAACTCTTTATGCCCAGATCCAATGGTCAACTTGTAAAACTCCTCAGTATAATCCTTCACACTAAGATCTTTCTTCTTTAGATTCTGCAACTTCTTAAACAATTCCAATTCTTAATCCTCATGTATGAACTTGGCTTTCAATTTAGTAACCATCAAATTCCATCTAGTAATCTTCAATTCTCCTTCATCTTCTCTATTCCTCTACAACTCCTTCCACCAAAGAGAAACATGTCCTTTTAACTTAGTCTGTTCAAATCTAACCCTCAAAGGATCATAGATGTCTTCAAGATCAAAGTAGTCTTCTATATCTCCTATCCAATCAATCATATCTTTAGGATTCAATGTACCTGAGAAAATAAATACTTTCATCCTATGACCAGTATTCAGTCTAGCCATAGTTCTCATCAACCTATCAGATCCATCTTAATCAGTAGATCTAGCAATCTCTATAGATCTAAATTCATCAACAACTTCCTCATAAGAATCTTATGTTCTAGGACCTCTTTGTAATCCAACAACAACATTTTTTTTTTACCTTCCATGACTTCATTCCTAAATTCATTCATTTTATTATGGATCTCATCTCATAGATCCTTTTTCATCTAATCAATCATCCTAGGGTTTAGTCTTCTATGAGGCATGTTAAAAACCTTAAGTGCAACAAATCTAAGCTCTGATACCACCTGAAGCAGTGCCAAGGTGAGAGAATCCCCAAAGGAGATGTCCAACCTCGTAGCAAGAGTAAACACAACAGAAATAACAAAGAATTTGACACAATAAGATACAAGAAATTCTTTATTGATCAAATTTAAACATACACACCAAGATGTAAGACCTTCTCGATTACAACCACATATAAGGAAAACAAATCTAAGATCTATCCCAAATATCTCTGCAAGATTCAGGTCAATATCCACACACTAAGATTGCAATGACTAAGAATTCTACAATATCAATCGTAACACAAATCTCCAGGTAAGTCGATGTCAGTCATGAATACGTTACCTATGGCCAGAAAGAGAAAGAAATATCAACATGTGATCAACCTCAAGAGATACAATCATATGAGAATGATCCAAGAACACTCTTGGACAAGAATCCATGAGCGCAACTCATAACTCGCATGGAAACTCAACCACACTCCAACCTGTCAACCAATTAGAAGAACAAGAAAACAAATACCTCCCTATCACAAAATCTTCCAGATCTCAAAAAAATATCACACCAAATAAGGTGCGATCATAAAAAATCTCCCAAAGCAATGTCAAGAACATGTCAGTACAAGCACAACAACTAAATATCCAAGTGGACCAACCAAAACCAAAAACACATAAACTGCCAACTGTAACCCAAGCTTAAAGAACAATGCAAGATTGCCAGCAAACCAAGGATGCTCTAGAGAGGAGACACACACATACACATATGCATATATACATGTATAAATACACATATACATATAAACATATCATATATGTAAGTATACACATCAGTGTAGTGTATGCTATGTTTACAAGCATATGTTTTTATTTCTTCAGAACCCGTGCGGGTTCTATAAAACTAAAACTTATGCTTTTAGTTGTACATAACATGCATAGGTTATGTAGAACTAGGGAAACAACTTTTAGTCTCACAAAACCCTTGTGAGTTATTTAGTACTAAGGAACCTGTATGTGTTATGGTTAGGTAAGAGGTTGGACAACAATCCTAACGCTTAAAAGTCCTTTTTTCTATCCATTTCAATCCATTTACATGTCTTTTGATCTTCTAAGGCGATTTCTCAACTTCCTCGTCATTAGGTTTACACATCATCAAGTGTGTATCTGTAAAATTACCACCATAATTTCACACGTCCTCTCAAATTTCTAACCATATAAATTTTTCTATTTTGGACAATATTAGCATAGTCAACTTTAATTTTCTTTACCAGTGTCTTCACTGTCCTTAGAGACATATGTCTACCATTTTTTTAATAAATTTTGATCTACTTAACCAAATTCAAAATAAATTACATATTATTGTTCTACACTTGACTATACACTTTTAAAAATAAGTTTACATTTTTTATTATATTGATGCAAGTTATGCTCAACGCATGAACCTGCACCATATTTTCAGGATGCGGCCACTTCAAAAAATCATTAAAAAATACTCAACGAAAAATTACAAAAAAATACACAATGTCTAGAACTCACTCTTACCTATCATTCTAGCAAAGAGTTTTGCAAAATACTAAATCTAACTATATCTTTTGTGAAGCACACATAATCAACTATGTTATATTTTTCTAAAAAAATAAGGAACAATGTTTTGTGTGTAGGGGCTTTGACCCTCTTAATCTTATCCATTTTTTAAGCTTTGACCCTCTTAATCTTATCCATTTTTTAAAAAAATTAGTAGTTTAGAAACTAGATTCAAAGTACTACAATTCTTATTATTTACACAACTCTTGATTGTGAGTTCATGACCCTCAAATTTCTCTTCAAAGTTCAAGTTTACATGATTTCATAAAACAAAAGTGGTCACTTATAGCCCCCTGTTTGTTCACCATCTTGGTGCACTTACCCGTGCCCCTAATGTTTAATTTGGTTTTCACGAAATAATTATTTTGGACTACTTGATGCCCTAGAATTTCTATGTTTGTTGCAATGAATAATGATTTTACTTATTAAATGTCCTAGAGAAATTTACTTATCTAAATAAAACAAATATTTTGATTATTGATGCGTAAATGTTTTTTTTTTTTGTTTCATTGGACAATGGGTTAGAATGGAACATGAAAAATGATAAAATATTATGCTTAGATCTAGCATTTTATTGATTTATCTGCGAGGAAATATGATCATTATGATAATAACGGGCTTATTATAAATTTTTTTTGAGTGATTTGTAGGATAGGTCTATCCTTTGAGGAGGAAGGGAAAATATCACAAGAAGTGGGTGTAAACATGATCGAGAACTTTAGGGTCACCTGAACTCTGAGTTGGTAAGTTGTTATAAATGTGTTTTATAATTAAACTTACTCGCAACACACACACACACACATATATATATATATATATATATATATAAATAT
>MU227692.1:1110406-1141116 GCA_018584345.1 Thuja plicata
TGTATGTATATACATATAATTGTTATATACATACATACATACATACATATATACATATACACACACACACACACACACACAAACATATATATATATATATACACACACATACATACATACACACACACAAACATGTGTGTGCGTGTGTGTGTATAACTAATGCGTAATATACATGATATTTATATATATGCGTGTAATTATATTTATGTGTAAAGTTAAAGTTCACCAACTTTCTAGCAAAACTAAAAAAACCCAAAATAGTAGTCCGTCGAGCACATACATAAGGGGGAGAAGGGAAAATTCATAATGAAGTCCACACTCTAAGAAGAAAACACCCATCAACCCCCAAAAACATAACATTCCAAGACCACCAACCACATGCAACAAAGGACTTCAACACCACAGAGAAAGGATCCCAAAAAAGAAGGAAAAAGTCAAACAGGTTGAAATCAACAATGCTCACTCCCTTATAAACAATAGAGGATTGACAAATTACAATGTATGAATCATTCTATACAAAAATTAACATATGTTTTTTTATAATATTAATTTATTATAAATATCAAGTAGGGATTTCAATATACCTTTCACGCATTTAGCGTGTAAGATGGCTGGGCACCACATGTCGTAAGAGGATACAATGATAGAAGGCATGAAAAATTACAATGATGTATGAGACTTTCAATATGAAAGAAATGGCTCACACTTCAACCTCTCTTCTCTCGCTACATGGTTTTCATTAGTGCTACAATATCACTTTCAACATGCCTTCCACACATTTAGCTCAAAAGTACCCCATAGATTGGTTTTGCTACATGATTCCCCTTCATAGCATTTTGGACAGTCATTAATCGTCTGAATCATAATTCCTATCACATATCTGTAAGCTAAAGGTATGCTTACATTTGAGCACCATGAGCTTTATGACTATCGATAATTGTTTTGGTGGGAAATATTGGCTACACACAATAATGAGCATAAACCAAATTATGAGCCTTCAAGAAAACCATGTCTCAATATAGCTTTGAGGTTGTTACCTCCTATGGGTGGTAATAGAACTGGTCCACTTGATGACCATAAATATAGTTGAAGTAGGTAGTACATCTAATGACATCTTTCTACCATGAATTCTAGCCTAATTGTTGCATAGAATAGTGCTCCAAACTCCAAACATATTGAATATGTGCCAACATGGTTGATTTATATAATATTCATTGACACATTTTAAAATAACTAAGTTTTCATGGCCCAACCTTTAACAAAATTCTCTTGAATGTAGAATAAAAAGGAGGGTGATCTAAAAGAAAATACTAGATAGAGGATTTAATAGAAAGTTAAAATAAATGATGAAGAAAAAATAAAAGTTGAGGTATTAGCATGGATTGATCAAGCTTCTTATATACTTTGTTATATCCAAACTTGAGGTTTCCATGCATGTAATAAGTCTTATAATCATGATGATAGCTAAGATTATAATTAAAAGATCTCAATTTATTATGCATGTGGTATTGAGCCTTTATTTGGCTAATTGTCCATCTCATAAGCAAGGTATCAAATTTGTCATATGTTATCATAATCATGTTCAAATATCTATATAGAATCCAATTAGAGGTAGGAATCAAATGAAAAATCTAGCACCAATGACGAGACCATTTAGTACTATCATTAGAAGCATACAATATTAAAATTCCGAAGAAATTCTTATTAGTGTTGAAAAGAGCCCACAATTCTTAATTGATTGGATCATATGATGTTGGATAAAATAAATATTTTAATGTGGTTTGTTGGGAATTTTTCTTGCATAATCCTATACAATAGTAGTGCTTGACTCTATGCAACCCAAATTTTGATTATGCCAAGAAACAAGTCCAATTAATGAGGCTTAAATCCTCCTTCACTTTGAACTCCACAAGCTCAGGCAGGTGTATCTAACTTCTGCCTTCAATATTCAATAGTATCATAGATGGGCAGACATAGTGGATGTAACATAAACATGTAAATGATGATAAGTTTCATAAAGATTGATGAGAACCACAAATTCTGACACACAAGACCAATGCCCTATCTAGTGGGTATGGAGTCGCTTTAAATGAAAAGACCTTTAACAACAAAATACATCAAATGTAAAACCTGCAACTAGCCTCTGAATTTGAGTATGCCTTACATACTTAATTCACACTTCTTGAAAGCAGAAATAATCATCAAAACTATTACAACTCTTTACTCACTAAAACTACCTTAAGGATTTTAGTTCTCTCCTTGAAAGAAACCCTAAACCAGTTAGACACTCTGTCTTACAAACTGATGGACTGAGGTGTCCTTTAACAACCAATCCAAATGAGTACAAAAGCTGGAACAGAGACAACTATTCAATAAGATCAAACATATAGCAGGAAATACATACATATATTGATATCAAAACATCAGATACATATAAAATCAGAGCCAAGGAGACCACTTGATAGTCTTAATCAAATATGCAGATCTTACAAGCCTTCTGTGGCATAAAAAATCCCATCTTTACAAATGACCCATAAAATTCTAAATATAGCCACTAGACACCACAAGATTGGACCGCCTTAGGGAAAACAAACCCTAAAACACAACCACCAAAGCCCGGGAACCAGACCATCATTAAATAAAAACTTTTATTTACTCCATCATGTGCACAATCTGGTCTGCAGCCATTAATCACCTAAGGATGCAGAAGAAAAGAGACAACTTTTACAATAAACAACTCAGGAAAACTAGCCCAATCCATGCTGCAGATATCAACTGATTCTTCTTCAAGAGAGTAACAAAGGATTTAGTATGATTTTCCAACCACCAAGGCTCAGGAATAAACCCAAAATAATGGCAGAAATGATAGGGAGTCGATCAAGGGTTACAAAAGTTTGCAAATATGATAAAAACCCTAAACCATCATTTCTCAACATAAATGTCGCATAAAAACATTCAAAGCCATCATATTTTCATCTTGGCAGCATCCCTTAACTGGATAAAAATAACCCAGTACATCAAATTCATCTATTTATTACCAGCAACATGAAATGCAGAGCCACCGCTTCAAAACCCTGTGAAAAATATTTGAATGTTCAAATATCTAATTTCAATGGTTACACCTGACGCGAAAAACCCCATCGACTATCAAGATTTAAATCATATCTCCAACTTTAAAACACCATCTTCAATCAACTTTTAAAACACATGCGAGCCTAACGGTCCCACTTGACCCTCATTGACCATCCTAGACATGTGGCCATTAGGCGCAATGTCTTGAAGATTATCCCACAAGTAACTTTCCTTTGAGGCAACCTTCCAAGTGTAAGGTTAAAACAAATCTACTTTACCTTTACGTCTTTCCGAAGTCCCAGACCCACGATCTTAGATGGACAGGTGTTGGCTGGGCGCAATGCCTCAATGAGTAACCATCATTCATCTTTCCTTCAATATAATGTGCTAACCGTCAGATTTCATTAGATATGCTTTACCTTTATCTTCTTTGAAAACCCAGACGCACGATCTGAACATGACACATGTCACATAAGCATGATTCTGCAATGAATAAACAACACCCATCTTATGTTTAAGGAATCACACCCAACGTTGGATGAAAGAAAATTTGACCATCTTTTATCTTTACTTCATCCCTGACTGTGTCCCATCATGTACTACGTAGCACAAAGGCGTAAACCCACAATGGATAACTTCATGACATCTTTTCTTTAAGGCATTGCAACAGCCGTCAAATCTAAGTCAACATGCTCGATGCTATACCTCTTCTTTTCCTTTTTCCTAGTCCCACGACGTCCATATGTCACAAAGGCACGATGCCTCAATAAATATGTATCGTGCATCTTCTATCTGAGGGAAAGTGCCAACCATAGGATTGAATCAGATTTGTCAAAACTTTACTTTACCTTCAACCACAGTCTGGCCCCACCACAAACACATGTCATACAAGCATGTTTCCACAAAGAATAAACATGCTACATCCTTTTATTGCGGGATCACGCCCCCCATTCAATTAAAAGAGACTTGCTCGACATATGCAAACCATAAAGTAACTCGAGGACATCAGACTTAGGGAAAAATTAATACATACCCTGCGATGACATAGGAAATAAAAGAAATGGCCCCATTTGATGACTTAAGACCCATGGGTAAGGAAATTTAAGTGGCCCAAAAAGTAACATCATTTTATAATAGGCATGAAGGAGATGTAGGGTTTTAGACCAAATTCATACCAAGGGTTTTACAAGTGACACTAGGGTTTTATAACCAGGCCTAAACAACATGAAAATTTGAAAGACTTAGCATCAGGGAAAACCTTTTGCAAACCTAAATAGATTCATAACATGAACATGCCAAATGGAAAATGTATGACCAATAGTGGCTCTGACCGAGGATGCTTGATTGCAAGATCAAAGTAAGAATCCACAACTCTGGGAAAAGTAGACCAGGGACAAGAACAAAACCCCACAATAAAAAACATAGGAATATATACAAATGTACATCCTACATAAAGAAAAAACTCCTAAAGCCAACTACATATATACATGACTACTATGCATGGAAAGAAACTCAACTAAAGAAAGGTTTTAGGAACTGTCCATGCACTGGAATTTCAATACCTCATTATCCATATTTCTCAAAAAATATGAATCGTTACCATGTGTATGATGAATAACATAAGGCCCTAACCATAAGGATTCAAACTTTTTATATTTTCCTTTGTCTTCAGCTTTAGCATTCCATTGCAAAACCACGTCATCTGGCTGAAACTTTTTGTGACTAGCTCTCTTGTCAAACAAATACTTCATTTTCTGTTGACTTTTCAAGTTTTCTTCTGTCTCTCTTGTCTGATTTCATCTAATTCAACCAATTGGACAATTCCGTTATGCATGGTATCATTCACTTCCAACCCTTCACCCTCAATGAATTTATAAATAGGAAGTAAATTATTTAACAGTAATCTTGCTTGTATACCATATGCCAATTCAAAAGGGGACTTGTCAGTAGCCTTTTTCAGTGTCACTCTATCAACCCATAAAGCTAGTTTTAACTTAGAAGGCCAAGCTCTTTTGTTTACTTCCAAAGTTTTCTTCAATAATCTGCAGAATGCTCTTATTACTGGATTATTCTTGTCCATTATCTTTTGGGTGGTATAGGGAAGAGTACCACATCACAATTCCATATTCATCACAAAACTCCTTAAACTCTCCTGACCTGAAACACATAGCATTATCCATTACCAACTTCACAGGGACACCAAATCTGGTTTGAACATTCTCCATCAGAAACTCAATTACAACCTTACTATTTTCTTTCTGATGTAGGAGCATCCTTGGGTAGTTGGCAATCTTGCATGTGGGAGTGCTTTGACCTTAGTGTTGGAGAACTCGGTTGGTATGGTGTTCCTCGGTTATAGTGTTGTCCGAGGAACTTGGTCGCTGAAAGAATTCAACAAACTATGGTACTCGGCATGTGTTGTGGCTCGGTAATGCCTTTCTTTCTCAACATATGTTGGTTGTTGATGCTCGACATTGCTTGGCTGGTTTTGCTGGCACTCGACAGTTTGGCTTACCAACTTGTGTGTTGCAGAGCTAGGGTTGAGGGTTATGAACAAGGAGATTGCTTGGAGGCCTATGTGCACAAGTTCATATCTTCCTGGAGGTTTCTATCAGATTGTTGTGACCTATTGTTATAGATATGGATAGATAGGGTTAGGGTTGAGTTGGATCTTGAGGGATCTTGCAAAATTGTTATTTGCTTTGTAATTTTCCATAACTGGGAAGGCCTTACAGCCCTACACATTGCATGTAATCAGTTGTTTTTAGAATAGGATATCAGATTGTTATCAGATCTTGGTTTCCCATTGTGATTCCATTGTGTGGTTGTTTAGCTGGGGGATTAGACATCTCCTTTTTGGATTCTCTTTCCTTGCACTGCGTCAGGTGGTATCAGAGCTTGAATTTCCTGAGTGTGTGGACAGATCATTGAAGGTGAGGTAGTTTGTACCAGGACCTTGGGAAAGGAAAGTTGGTGATTTGTTGCAGAGAGTTTTCAAATATCTTGGAAGATACCTCCAAGAAGATTGGACCCTAGGTAAATTTTAGATCTCTATGATGTT
This sequence comes from Thuja plicata, assembly GCA_018584345.1. Classification (NCBI taxonomy): domain Eukaryota; kingdom Viridiplantae; phylum Streptophyta; class Pinopsida; order Cupressales; family Cupressaceae; genus Thuja; species Thuja plicata. The sequence goes on from MU227692.1 coordinate 1,116,540, forward strand.
GTGGACTCTAGGGTTACATAGAAGGTTAAATCATATTTCAGATCTAAGATGAACTTGATGAAGAATGATATGATCACTAAGATCATAAGGGCTATGACTAGTGTACCTCAGCATGTGGGCACTAAGGATGGTTATAAGGAAGCTTCTGAATACTTTGAAGCTACTGGATCTAGTGGAGAGGATAAAAGTGACTGTATGGAAAGATCTATGGATGATAGAGCTGGTCAGTTGGACAGATCTGGCACTCGACTGAAGTTGAAGTATAAGATGGATGTTTCTATTTTCTCAAGTACCTTGAATCCTGAAGACCTGATTGATAGGATTGGTAAACTAGAAGACTACTTTGAGTTAGAGGATATTGATGATCCACTCAAAGTAAGATTAGCACAGACTAAGCTGAATGGACATGCTACTCTTTGGTGGAAAAAATTTTAGGGAGATAGAGAAGAAGAAGGTGAACTGAAGATCATTAGATGGAGATTGATGGTAAATAAGTTAAAGGCTAAGTTCACACCTTTTGACTATTGACTTGAGTTGTTTAAGAGGTTGCAGAATCTGAAATAGAAGGATTTTTCTATGAAGGATGATATTGAGGAGTTCTATAAGTTGACTATTCGGTTTGGGCATAGAGAACTTTCTAAGGAGAAGGTAGCTCGATATGTTAATGGTTTGAGATTCAATATTCAAGATGAGATTGGTATGTTGAAGATTGATTCGGTTGAGGAATATTATCAGTATGCTCTAAAGGCAAAAGATAAGTTGAAGATAAAACATCAAGGTGGATCTAGAGGGAAGGAGAAATAGGATCACTCGGTCAAGGATAAGCCAACTGCTGAAGATGACCCAAAACTCATTGACCCGAGGAAGAGGACAGGTAAGGTTGTCTTTAAGGGTACTTGTTTTCGTTGTGGTGAAGAAGGGCATAGAGATTTTGAATGTTCCCAGAAGCCTGGTGACCGAAGAGCTGCTATGGTGAATGAGGTTGAAGACTTGAATGAACTTGAACAAGGAGGAGATAGTTTGATTCCTTGGCGAGTACTATTTGGTAAGAGAGTATTGGAACCTATTCAAAGGAGCAATCTATTCAAGACTCATTTTAATTTTGCTTGTAAATGTTGCAATGCAATTATGGATGGTGGTAGCACTGATAACCTTGTAGCTGAGGAGATGGTTCAGAAACTTGGTTTGAAGAGAGTGAGACATCCTTGTCCTTATAGGATTGGTTGGTTGTAAGATGTACATGCTTTGGAAGTGAGGGAGCAATGTCTTATTGACTTTCAAATTGACTAGTATAAGGATCAAGTGTTGTGTGATATTACAAACATGGTCACATGAGTAGTTGTCATGTATTACTCGGTAGACCTCGGTAGTATGATTATAGGGTTGTGCATGATTGTGTCAAGAATGTGTTTTCTGTTGAGAAGGATGGCAAGAAGTTTTCACTAATGCCTTTGCATAATGAAGAAATTGGTAGGAGGAACCTGAGCTTTGGGAGCCGAGTTGAGTTGAAGGATTCTGAAAGGGTTAGAGATCAATGTGGAGAATAGACCCGTGGAGTGTTAAGGAAATACTTGAGGAGGAAAAGAAAATGGAAGTGGATTCAAGGTAAGAATGTTGAAGACTTGGAGGACATGTATGTGAAGAACCTGTTTGAGATTTATGTGCTAAATCCTGTAAGATGTTTTTCCATCCTTTAAGAACATATTTTTTCACCTGGGGTGTCTAATGCAAGAGCATCCAAAAGGTACTTGGCAATCCTGCATGTGGGAGTGCTTTGACCTTAGTTTTGGAGAACTCGGTTGGTATGGTATTGCTCAGTTACAGTGTTGGTCAAGGAACTCGGTCATTGAAGGGAGGCTCAGTCACTGAAAGAACTCAGAAAACTCTAGTACTCAATATGTATTATGGCTCGGTGATGCCTAGATTTCCTGACATGTGTTGGTTGTTGATGCTTAGCAATGCTTGGCTGGTTTTGCTAGCACTCGAAAGTTTGGCTTGCCAACTTGTGTTCTTGCAAATCTGGGAGGCCGACTTGATGGATGTAGCATGTGATCATGATGTGGATCAATCGTTGGGATGTGTGTGGACCTATTTGGGTCTTTGATCTTTATCCGATGTACATTTTGGATTGGAATGACCAACTAGGTCATTTAATGTTTGTTTGCAGGCTGACTTGTGGCTTGAATATGTAATTAATGTAAGGGTTTATTTACATCAGGATGACTCGTGGTTGTGCTAGTTGTAAGCATGGAGTGGTAGAGATTCAAGTTAGGAATTTGAAGTTGTGAATTTGTGAGCTGAGCTAGGGTTGATTCTTAGGAACAAGGAGATTGCTTGGAGGCCTGTGTGCACAAGTTTAGATCTTCCTAGAGGTTTCTATCATATTGTTATGGCCTGTTGTTACAGATCTGGCTAGCTAGGGTTAGGGTTGAGTTGGATCTTGAGGGATCTTAAAGAACTGTTATTTTCTTTGTAATTGGTTGTAACCGAGAATGCCTTACAACGTGACACATTGCATGTAATTAGTTGTTTTAAGAATAAGATATCAGACTGTTATTAGATCTTGGTTTCCAGTTATGATTCAATTGTGTGGTTTTTTAGCTGGGGGCTTGGAAATCTCCTTTGGGGATTCTCCTACCTTGCACTGCGTCACTTTCTTGGTAGGAATTGCCTCTATCCACTTTGTGAAGTAATCTATGGCAACTAATATGCAAATGTGTCCACCATCAGATTTTTCTAAAAAATTCTCCAATAAAGCCAATCCTTCGCATGGAAAAAGGAGCCTCAGCCACCACTAGATTTAATGACAAAGCACCTAAATATTTTAGCTTAGAATAAAATATCTTACATGCTTCACACTTTTGGACAAATTTAAAAGAATCTTTAAATAAACAAGGCCAATAATAACCAACCCTTAGGATCTTGTGGGCAGTAGTCTTGGTAGAATAATGTCCACCACACACACCAGCATGCATCTCTTTTAAAACATTTTAAGCCTTTAATTCATCTAAACACATCAAAAGTACACCACTTATGTCTTTCCAATATAAATCTCCCTGTACTAATGTGTATTTTTGGGCTTGCAACCTGAGGGTTCTTTTTTTATTATCAGTCATAGTCTCAGGGCATTTGGCATTTTTTAGAAAATAATAATGTTAACATAGCAGGGTTGTCTGTCAATGCTAGTCACTGTTAGATCCTATACTCCCACATTATTTACTTGAACGAAATCCATATTTTATTTAGTCATTAGCTTTGCCAATCCTAATCCTCGTATTAATTTTGTAATATGGATTTCCAAATTAAACTATTGAATCATGTTGATCCATTTGCAAGTAACCTCTGGCTGGGTAAGAATGTCTTTGATTGCTTCATGAGGCACATATGCAATTACTTTTGCACAAACTATATAAGGTCTAAATGATTTTACAACTTTAATTAAAGCATATGCTTGTTTTTCCATCATCTCATAATTTAACTTTGCAGTTTGGAGAGATTTACTAAAAAAATGCAATAGGATGTTCATAACCCTCTTCATCTTTCTGCAGTAACACAACAACAATTGTGTGAAAGGATGCAAAATAAAATAATGAAAATGGTTTACTGTAATCAGGAGACCTCAAAATAGGTGCTTCCTGAATTGCCTTCTTGATTTTTTCAAAAGCAAATTGTGCTTTTCCATCCCACTCAAACTTTGCACCCTTCTTCAAAAAAATTATTATAGGCTTAACAATTTCTACAAAGTTAGCAATAAACCTCCTCACAAAATTAATATTTCCTAAGAAATATTGTACTCCCTTAACATTCTTTGGAGAAATGACCTTCTGAATTGCTTCTATCCTTTCTGGGTCAATTCTCACTCCCTCCTTTGATACAATATGTCCCAGTAACTTTCCTTTTGTTACTGCAAATTAACATTTCTTAGGATTCAATGAAATGCCATATTCCAAAGCCTTATTAAAAATATTTTCTAAATGACCACAATGGTCCTCTGCCTTCTTAGAATATGTTGTCAAAACATCTTGATAAATTACCATGAATAAATCAACAATTTCTTTAAATGCACTATCCATAGCTCTTTGGAATGTTGCCCCTGCATTCATGAGACCAAATGACATTCTAATATACACATATGTCCCCCAAGGAGTAGTAAATGCACTTTTAAACTACTCTGATTCCTTTACTAATACCTGATTGTAACTTCAAAAACCATCCATCATTGACAATAAATCACAACCAGTAACTTTATGCAACATTTTCGCCATGTTAGGAAAAGAATAACTGTCCTTTAGAGATGTGATATTCAAATTCCTAAAGTCAACACAAAGCCTTATATCACCATTATTTTTCCTTACCGGGACCAAATTGGAAACACAGGTTGAATGTCTTATGGTTTGAATAATTCCTGCATCCCTCAACCTCATCAATTCTCGTTGCATCTTGGGGGTTAATAATGGGTTGATTGGTCTCTACTTCTATTTGAATGGCTTGGTACCTGGTTTCAGTGGGATTGAAGACATATTTTTCCATTAGTATGAAAGGAAAAAAAAAATTGAGCCGTCGGTATCACCAACACCGAAAGACAAGTTTATTACAACCAGATAGACAAGTTCACAAGGGAACCCGACGACACAGTTTACTAGCGCAACCCAAAAATGTTACAAGAGGAATGCGACAGAGAAACCCTACAAGAATATTACAGTGTAACCTGACAAAATAGATAATAGAGGAACCCGAAAGAGTATAGAGCAACCCGAGCACTAGTATACCGAGATATAATTATAAATCCTGAGAAATGTGGATCTGACTTCCACGTCAGATAAACCACTTGTGTTTTATATTTAGCTTTTTTATTAGCTTTAAATCCATTTATCGAGGGACAAGCAATGTAATTGTAATTGTTTTAATCAATCTAACTGATTAGAAACATGCAAACTAGGAGATCAAGGTCAAGTTGTAAACCTTTGATCATAGAGTTATTATTGTTATGCGTGAAACTCATTTAGGTGAAACTCATTGTATAAATAGATGTGTAATCAATCAGAACATGTCGATGTGTTGATGATTGTAGTCGCAGACACTTCTATGGATTAGAGACAGAGTTTTATGCAAAAGAAAAACCAAAGATGAAATCAGTTATCAAGAACAAGATCCAAGGCTACCGAGCAGAACAAAGGTATTGATCAATCACAATAGGTGATAATTATACATGTGAAATTTATTGGATATGTAATCAACAATTCTAGATTGCATATACTCAGGTCAATGAATATTTTTGACTACATTCTAACAAGTGTAACAAATAGAAGAAATCCTTTGAGAATGTGGATTTAACAATCCTCTGTAAATATCTTAACCGAGTGAACACTAAATAGTGTTGCTAAAGCTCTTAACATAGTAGACCTTAACCATTCTCTACATGTTACTCCTAATAGGGTAAGATCATCACAAGTGATCAAACTTGTAAGACTTAACTGACCCCTTCCATTCTGCAGATAGTGAAGTTTTGTGGGTTTCATCCCCACCGTAGTTTTTACCTTCTAACAGGGGTTTTCTGCATTACCAAATCTTGTATCATGTGTCAATACATTTCATGAATATTTCTATTGATGTTTACATGCTAATTGAGTTTATGAATTAATATTGCATGCATAAAGATAGAATAGTACATATGGTTGGTAATACAAATAATTGATTACTAAAGGATAAAGGTTAAGTGATAAAATTTTTAAGGGTACTGATTCACCCCTCCCCTCTCGGTACACACCATTCCATTATTTCCAACAATTGGTATCAGAGCTAGATCTATTATTTGGAAAATTTAAAATACTTAAGAGAAAAGATCATACAGTGGAAAGGTATAAGCTAGACAAGGGTATTGAGATTCCAAAGTTAGAGATACAAATCTTCTATGAGCAATATAAAGAAGATAGAATCAAGATGAGATAGCTACTAGATGAAAGAAAGATTATGGCATCTCGTTGTAATGAAACAGACTATCATGAAGAAGAGAAACCTGATTTATTTGAGTCTTCAGGATCTACATCTAGCAATACGTCAACCACATCTGAAGGAAGCATTACAATTCTAAATGAAACCAATCAATATCTGGATGGACAAGTAAAATCATTGTAAATCAGTCAAGAGACACAGATGGTAAGAATTATTGAGGTTATAAATAATGCTAGACAAGTTGAGAAAGAAAGAACACTAGCTATTGATGACAGGAGGAAGATCACTGAAAAGCTACAAGAGAAAGAGTCAGAAATACAAAGACTTACTAAACATAATCATGAGATCACCAATTAGATTATTCTTATGAGTCAAAAGGCAAAGCGAATGAACATAGAACTGAATTGAAATTTGGAAGCTATTGGTGAGCTAAGAGAAGAAAATGAAAGACTGAAGCATGAAGTAACGATTCAGCAACAACACAATGATATGATCAAGAGAGATGAAGAAAGCACCAAAAAAATGGATGATTTTCTGGATGGACAAAGAAGAGTCAACAACAACACCGGATTAGGGTATACCAAGCATGGAGAATCACCATACCAAGCTGATCCAAAGAATGTCTACACAAATCAAAGACCAAGAAAGCACTCATGCAATCACTATGGAAAACCAGGCCATACATCAAATGTTTGCAGGAGAAAAATAAAAGGTATTCCTAAATCCACATCTTCATTCATAGGAAATTGTTATAACTATAACAAGAAAGGACATAAAGCATATGAATGTAAATCTGAGGTGAAACAACCAAAGAAGGAAACCTACATGGAAACTTATTGTCCTACTTGCAAAATGCATGGGCACACGTCTCTTGAATGTAGGAAAAAGAAAACGCAAACATGGAAGCCTAAACAACAAGAAAATTCTTATCAATCAAAAAGAGTTGGTAACTCATATGTTTGGGATTACAATACATGGATAAACTACACAACATGTGGTAGATATGGACACATAGGAGAAAATTGCATGATAAAATGGATGAGAAAGTCTAGGAGTTGGACTAACCCCAGAATGGCATGCTTACACTGTCATAAAGTTGGTCATTTAAGAAAGGACTGCAGAGACTGAGTGACAGAGACAAGAACTTTTGCCAATGGAAATACCATTGAAGACATCAGGTTGACGAGAAAAAAAATGTGGAGGAAAGCTACAAACACTGATGATGCTTGACCAAGCAATACAATTGGTGACACCTTATCCAATGGATCTGGTGACATCACCACCCCCACCTAAGATGAAAAAGTATGGAACTGCACTATACCAAGTTATACTTTACATCAGTTCCATTATACATAGTTAAAAATGCTAGCATGATTAAAGATGCACTATGGTATTACTTGTTTTGAATCTGTGAATGCAATCTCGTCGATCAATACATACCTAGAATCGTTAGTGTACATGTGAAAACCAAGTTAATCAGTGTAAACCGAGACTCGTCGGTAATCATGTAAAAATGCATTGAAGTCTTCGCCACTTACTGATTGTGTGTGTATATTTGTGCACATGTTATCTGCGACACAACACTTCAATACGTCATTCTGTTAGTGAGAAACAAGGGTTAATGAGCATATAAAACCCTAACATCGACCTATTACTTTCTAACTAGGATGAGTGTAGAAAATAACATAAAATCCCTCAGATTATGCTAAATACCAGTGACATAAACAACCTAGCATGAAAGATTTAAGTTTAAAACAAACTATTTAACTATTTAAACATGCATATTAGTCTAAAATGGGCATTATAACTATGTAAGAAAGTGACTAATGGAGTGTGTATGAAGCTAGGAAGGAATGGGTAGCATAACAATGCTTTGAGATTCCTTCAAAATCTTGGCATAACAACACTATAATTCAAAATTTGAGGCTTATTATGAGCTCTAAATTCCTTCAATTTATAGAGGAATGGGAGAGAGAGAGAGGGGAGACAAGGTTCATTAATGGAGCCCCTAAGGTCATTAATGAGGTGTAAGAGCCATTAATGCCCTGGGCATTAATGAGGGATGGGCAAGAGGGAATATCATTAATGACCCATTAATGAAATTCATTTAAGAGGTATGGGAGGGTGTAAGGTTCAACTTGGCAAGTTGGTCCTTAGAGAAGTCATGCTTGAGAAAGTTGACTTTCTCAAGTGGGTTGAGTTGTTAATCATTCCTTAATGGAATGTGACAAAATTAGGAGGTGGGTTAGGATTAGAATAGGATTAGAAGAATGCTTAGAAAGGGTGAAAGGGTTGGGAAAGGTTTGAACCTAGCGTCCAAGTGGTTGAGTTGGGTTAGGTTGGGGGTTTAGAGGAATATTAATAAAATGAACTAAACTTATTTAATTCATTCAAAAATACTCATTTTAATTATTTAAACAACTTAATTACTTTTTAATAATTAAAGGACTATAGCCAATTAATTAGATTAATCAAGCTAGGGGATTGGTTCTTTTGCAAGTGAGAAAATGATTTAGGACCTTATTAATTCCTAGTAAATTAATCATTTTAGCCATGTATTTGAAAGATTATTAATTTTGGCTAAAGCAATTACTTAGTGATTTTGATCACTTTAGGAAATTAAATTGATAGAATTCTGCCAAGCAGTAATAGAGTTGTTTGGACATAATCGGGGATATGATCACACTTAGGGAAAATAGGGTCTTTAGTCATAGCAGACCAAATTAGGGTGGTTACATTTGCCCCTCTTTGAATTGATGTGCAAGCAGCGCATTGATTCAAAGAAAGTTTTGTTGACTTCAGAAAGATTGAGAATTTCGTTCTTGGTTGTCGAACGAAATGTTGATGAGATCAGTCTCGCACTTGATTGAACTAAACTTATAGTATTGATTTTGGACTTGATTTTCATCCAAAGATCAATAAAAGATCTTAAAGATATCAATTCTGAACTTGGTTGTCGTCCAAAATTGATAATACTATTTTTGAACTTGGTTGTCGTCCAAAAGCCAGTATGAAGTTGCCAGGAGATTAATAAGAATCTTTTAAAATGAGGAAACACAAGATATCTATCCAACAGTTCCGACTTAGTCAAGGAAACTATCATGCCCCTAGTTTGTTTGATAATGAGGTCATTTTTTATGCTATTTCGAGCAAAAAATTAATTGATGATAGTGTGATCATGCCCCTCGGGAATGAAATAAAGGGAAAGAAATGAAATCCCTCTATTGAAATGATGTATCACTTGCGGTGATTAGGTTAGATTAAGTAAGAATGGATTAGTAGAAGTGAAGAAATGGGGGTGTGTTTAAGAGTAAACACACGAGTACCAAGTTAATCACACTGAAAATATGAGTTTGATTTTGTTCTCGATAAATCAAAGATTTCAGGAAGCATGGGTATTAGTAATAAACTTGGATTTTAGATGAATTAAAAATAGAAAGGGGTTCAAGCTCAAATCCTTATGTTGTTCTTTTAAAAAAATGCATCATGCAATCTCTAAATGCAGCTACATGCAGACTCTTAGGACTTGTCACTGATTAGGAAATATTGCAACATTTTTATCATCATTGGGAACTTTTTAGAACATATACCACTTGATAGTACAACCATCACTAATACCCATTGATATTATGACAGTATGAATACTATATCTATTGGAATGTCGAAAATAGACTTAGGCATCAAGGCATAGAAGCTAAGATAACAAAATAGTCACCTTCCTTTTATTATACCAAATTATGTGTAAGGCAAGATATTGGACCCGCAATGACCTTGAAAATTCATATCCTTTGGTACATTATGCTTCGTATACCTTAGTGAGAAACTGAATTAGAAAACAAACAAGGAGATTGTCTCAGACTCACCATAGTTTATACGTAACAGAGATTGAGATACATGCGGCTATCCACTCTGTGTGGAAGCTCTTACCATAAACATCTATATCATGTAAAATTTATAGGATCATACAAGAACAATCACCATACGTAGAAAACCAAGAAAACATTATGCCCCCCATCCTTGTGACTCTTTTTCTTTGTGCAGACGTCATTGAGTAACTAAGAAGACATAATAAATTATCAATTGTGAATCAAGAAAATAAAATTTATAATTACTTAGATGCCCCTAGTTGAAAACATAATCAGGACATGAAAGAATCATAATCAAACCAATATTAAACTGTGTGTTTAAGTAGTACTTGTTCATTCATTTGTCAAACATAGTAAAGATTCATCAATCAGAAAGTTGGAATACAAGCAATATGTTCCTTGTTTGTGCATTGATAGGATAATCCATTCATGTTTGCAATCCAATATAGCCTTGTAGGAACTCCATTAATGTAAATGTCATGTATGGATATGTGATGTTTGAAAAGACACCCTTGTTTTGGAAAGTGACATTGTTTTGCATGTATCAAGAAACATTGTGTTTGTGAGGCAAACCATCCTAGAGAAACCTAGCAACCGCAACTTACCATGCCAGAAAAGATGCCCCTAGTGCAGAATGACCTATTCCTAAGACGTAAATGCAGACAAATCCCAAGCGAGGATAAGATAGCCTTTTAGGAAATGAAGTCAGCGTTTGAGCAAAGGTATAATTATGAAGGCCTAGTGTCAACAATGCTTTGATAGATGGAGTGCAAAGCACAAGTGATGCCTGATTGCCAGGTTTTCACCACTTGGCTTGAGATCTTTTCTTTCTTTTTGCTACCAAGATGCATGTTTTACCAGGTCATCACCAAGGCACTTGTCTCTTTTTCAATTTTTTTGTTATTTTTGCTTTTTTGAATGTTTTTTTAGTATCAAGGCTCATGTTTGCCAGGTTTTCACCAAGGATACCCTTTCTGTAGGACCTTTTCCACTATTTTTGGATTTCTTCTGGATCAATTTTCTGAATGTTTTTGGTATTTTGCAAGAACTTTTTTGTTGTACAAGCTCTGCTAGCCAAACATCAAGCATAGAACCGCTTCAAATGTAGGGTGTTGATAGGATTTGGAAGAACGTCTCCTTTAGGTGTAGCTAGTTGATAAGCTCCAGTCCCAAAAGTAGCAGTGATAACATAAGGTCCCAGTCAGTTAGGTTCAAACTTTCCTCTCTATTCTCTATTAGGCTATTTCTTAGGATTCTCTTTTAAGATGAGATCTCCCACTTCAAATTTGTGTGGTTTGACCTTCTTGTTGTAACTTTTGGACATACGTGCTTGATACACTTTGATATGATCGAATGCCTGTTGTCTGCACTCATCTAGTAGGTCCAGAGAATTCACCCTATTTATGCAGTACTGCTCATCAATAACAAGACCTTGTAAAAATATCCGCAAAGATGGGATTTCAACCTCGATAGGTAGTACTGCTTCAGCGCCATAGACTAGAGCAAATGGCGTGGCTCCAGTTGGTGTTCAGATGCTTGTTCTGTAGGCCTATAGTGCCAGATTTAGTTGTAGATGTCAGTCTCTGCCAGACTTACTCATAGTTCTGTGTAGAATCTTGAGAATATTCTTGTTAGATGCCTCAGCTTGTCCATTACCTTGAGGGTAATATATTGAGGAGCAATGTTGAGTGATATGAAATTGTTCACAAAGGTCATCAATGTCTTGATTTTTAAATTGGCCCCCATTATATGTTACAATTGAAGAGGGTATCCCATATCTACAAATAATGTAGTTCAGAATGAACATAGCTACCTGTTTGCCAGTGGCTTTGATTAGCGGCACGGCCTCGACCCACGTTGTGAAATACCCACTGGCCGTAATGATGAACTTATGTCCATTTGAGGAGTTGGGATATATTTTTCCAACCAAGTCAAAGGCCCATTGCTGAAATGGCCAATGTGTTATGAAAGGTATAAGTTCTCTGGCAGGAGCATGGATAAGATTTCCATGTGTCTGGCATTTAAGACATGCTTTTGAAAACTGAATAGCATCTCTCTCCATGGTAGGCCAGTAATAGCCTAATCTGAGCATTTTCTTTGCTAATGAAAATTCATTCGAGTGTGATCCACATACACCTTCGTGGATTTCTTTTAATGCTAGATCAGACTCTTCGAGTTCTAAACACTTAAGAAGTGCACCATCGAGACCCTGTTAATATAGGTTGTTAGTTATGAGGACGTAACGCGATGTTGTCCTAATCAAGGATCTTTTCTCATTTCTGGATAGATTGTTAGGGATGGTTTGGTCAAAAAGGTAAGCAATGATATTGGCATATCGAGATTGGTCTGAGGTGTTCAAAGCACATATTACCTAGTATTCAAGGGTATCAAAGGCAGGATGGGATAGCTCTTCCACCAAGAAGTCATAGCAGAATTGATGTTATTCCAGTCGTAACATGGATGCCAAGGTAGCCATAGCATCTACGGCTCTATTCTCTAATCTTGGTATCTACTAGAAGGTGACGAAGATGAAGTACTTCTTCAGGTCATCAACTAGTTGCTTGTAGGGCATCAACTTCTCATCTTTCGTTTGATACTCCCCATTGACCTGATTGATAATTAGTTGGGAGTCACCATATACATGCAATTCTACAATCTTCCATTCCATAGCTAGCTTAAGGCCATTTACCAATGCTTCATATTCTGAAATATTGTTGGTGCATGGAAACATCAATTTGTAAGAATTGGGAATCTTGTAGCCTTGAGGCGTTATGAATAGAACTCCTACTCTAGAGCCTTGTTGAGTGAATGAACTGTCAAAGTACATCTTCCATGGGTATTCAGTTAGATGCATGATTGTTTCATCAGGGAATTTAATTAGTAAAGGTTCATCATCCTAGAGTGGTGAATCAGCCAATTGATCTACAAGGACCTGTCCTTTAATAGCTCTCCTTTCTACGTATTCAATGTCAAACTCACTTAGAATCAGGACCCATTTTGCCAAACATCCTGTTAATGCTGCTCTGCTCAAAAGGTACCTTAGAGGATCAATCTTAGCAATGAGCTTCATTATATGAGAGAGCATGTAGTGTCTCAATTTTTTTGATGCAAAGATGACTGCTAAGCATGCTTTTTCAGTAATGTTATAATTGAGCTCATAGGCGACCAATGTTCTACTAATGTAGTAGATAGCTCTTTCCTTCTTGGTTTCATCCTCTTGTGCTAGCAACACTCCTAGGGATGTAGCTATAGCTAAAATGTGTAGGAGTAGGGGCTTTCCATGAATAGGCGCTATAAGAATAGGAGGAGTAGCCAGGTATCCTTTTAATTCTCTGAAGTTTGCTTCACAGTGTTCATCCCATTTGAAGGTAACCCCTTTATGTAGTAACTTAGTAAAGGGTTGTGCCCTATCTACAAGTTGGGACATGAATCTCCTGATGGACTGGAGTCTCCCTTGTAGTGTCCTTATTTGACTAATGTTGCGTGGATGAGTCATCTCTAGAATAGATTTGACCTTTGCAGGATCTACCTTAATCCCTTTCGCTGAAACAATGAATCCTAGGAGCTTTCCTGATTGGACCCCAAAGGCACATTTTTTTGGGTTGAGCCTGAGTTGAAACTGTTCCATACGATCCAAGATTTTTCTTAAGTCAGCAATGTAAGTACCTCTTTCTTTGGATTTAGCCAATGTGTCATCTACGTAGTCCTCCATGTTTTTGTGCATTATGTCATGGAATATAGTTGTCATGGCTCTTTGATATGTTGCACCGACATTCTTTAACCCGAAAGGCATGACGTTCCAATAAAAAAAGCCCCATGCGCATGTAAATGCAGTTTTCTCTTGATCCTCAGGGGCAATTTTGATTTGGTTATAGCCCGAGAATCCATCCATTAAAGAATACATATGGTAGCCTGTTGTGAGGTCTATGATCATGTCAATGCTAGGTGGAGGGAAGTCATCTTTTAGACAGACTTTGTTCAAGTCTCTGAAATCCATACAGATCCTGATAGATTTATCCATTTTAGACACGGGGACCACATTGGAGATCCATCCTGCATAGGCAATGACTCTGATAAATCCAGCCTTCAACAACTTCTCTAGCTCTGCTTTTACCAATAATGCAACATGAGGATGCATTTTTCTAAGTTTTTGTTTCGCGGGCTTGATCCCGGGAGCTATAGATAAGTGGTGCATGATTAGATTAGGATCTATTCTAGGCATATTGGTATAAGACCAGGCAAAGTTGATCTACTTCTCTTTCAGGAACTCTGTGAACAGTGTCTTCTCCTCTTCTGATAAAGATTGTGCAAGGTGGAATATTTGAGGATTTTCAACAGTGCCCAAATTTACTGGTTGTGTTGGTTCAATTAGTAATGAAGACCTTTCCTGAAAGTGTTCAGGGAGGACATCAAGAGTCTCATCCTTTGGGGCCTCAGAGATGTTTTCACCATTGGATACGTCTTTTTTCTTTACTATTTTGGGGCCTGATACTGCCACAGAGTGGTTTTCACCATCAGTCCTCTTTTTCTTTTTATTTTTCAACTTTTGACTGAGAAACCTGATATCCTCCTGTGACATGTTCTCGCTCCTTACATTGGTGGAAGAAGGGTAAGGTTCACAAGCATTGAGAAAACAAGATAGGGTGTGGTCATTGGGAAAGTTGAGGATAGGAGTAGGATCTATTTTAGTCCAATTAATTAAGTCCAGAAGTACCAATGATAGGGAGTCAGTCTCTGGAAAGGACAACATCATGTTAGCATCAAAACCATTAACCGACATGACATGACCTGTTAAGTTAATTCCTTCAATATTTAGATCAATAAGAGTGAGATCATCATTAAAAGGGTCATTGTTAATCATATGCAGACCAAACTCTAGTGACTCGTCAATAGAAATCTCATCATCATCTCTCCATAAAAGGAGGCTTATTTCTTGTAGCCTATGAAATTCTTCTAGACTTATGTATTCACCAGTTTCTTCATTAATGATTGGGGGAAGGAACTCTTCTTCTGCTTCAGGATTATCAGTGTCATTGGGAGGAGTGTTAGACTATTTACAAGGAGCTGAGGGTGTCGCAAACATGTGAATTGTATCTATTCCAATATCTTCAGTGGCAACAGCTAGTTCTTCCCATTCATAGTCATGAGAGTTAGTAACCTCATCATCGGATATGTTTAAGTATTCAACAATGGTTATCTGATGTATTCGGTTAGCTACCTATGGATCAAAGTGTGGTAGATCAAGGATATGTGAAATTGTGACCAATTGCCCCCAGTTAGGATGTAAATCCTATTGTCGGGGTGTCTCTTGAGTAATTATTGCTATGGTGTCTCCTACCTCTTGAACGAGAGGTTGTGCTAGCAAAGGGGGGTGAAGATCTTGTGGTACCTCAAGGCTGGGTACATAGTGTTCTCCTTGGTAGTTGGGATCCTGTGTGCCAACATGTAATAATCTCTCATAGGACCACTGCTCTAGTTTGTCTGTTTCATCACTCCCTTTATCTGAGTGTGGACTCTCTTTTGAAGCGGGTTTATCAGTTTTAGTATTAAAACCCAATCTTGTTTTATCTCTGGTATTCTGGAACTCCATGGGTATAGGTTCAATAAGTCCTCATCCTGTGTCATTTAGAGGTCCTTTTCCTTTGTATCCCATTTTTTTGAGGAAATCATATCCCTTTCCATACTATTTTGGGGATATCTTTTCATGTTTGACCTCAGTTTCTACCGGTTCTCCTTTGTAAAGCCAGTCCAAGATTGTTTGTTCTTCTGCATTATCTAAAGAATATGTGGATGCCTTTACCATGTCAGTTGCTTTGTGTACTTATGGCTCTTTGGATGCTGTAGGTGTGAATGTTGAGGAAGGTTTTCCATAGGATCTTGGTGATACTGGAAGTTCTGTCAGTGAGGGAGTCAGGTCCATCTTGTACTCTCCCATACCTGTCTCTTCAAGTTTTAAGGTTTTGCCAAAAAATTTCATGACCATGTCCTTGGTAGTTTCAGGAGCAATTGTGTCCATATCCTCCTTGTTATGTGGGATCATGATACTAGCTTTGATATTATTACAAGTGTAGTTAGCATCAGCAGGAATCGTCACTTACACCCCATTATGTGGGAACTTTATGCACTGGTGGTAAGTAGATGGCACAACTTGCATTTCGTGAATCCATGGTCTCCCTAAGAGGATATTGTAGGCCAAAGGTAGATCCAGAACCTGACACGTAACATTCCTCTCAATTGGTTTGACTCTGATAGGTAGAACGATAAGACCTCTGGAGGATCTTTCTTCCTCATCATAAGCTTTGATAGTTATTTTTCTTCAAGAGTCAATTGTCTATTCTTAGAGACCCAGTCTCTTGATTAGATCAAGTGTATAGATATTCAATCCTGTGCCTCCATCTATAAATACATGTCTAACACGAGATTTATGAATAAGGACTTCAATATGGAGGGGTTGATTATGTGGATGGGTCAATGAATTATCATCCTCTTCAGAAAAGGAGAGGTAATGTGGCGCTGAGATGTGATTGACCATCACTTGGAATTTGTCTATATCGATATCTTTTGGGATGTTAGCAGCATGTAGAGCCTATTCTAGGATTTCCCTATGTACTGTGGATATTTTGAGCAACTCAAAAATAGAAATTTTGGCAGAGGTTTGTTGCAATTGGTCTACCAAGTCATATTTTTCTCCAGCGATAGTAACCACGTGTCTTGCTGCTAGTTTAGGAATAGTTACAATAGGAACCTTGGATGTCAGTGTCAGTTTTGGAGGGCCTTTGATTGTGACATGTGCTTGGCTCCGTGTTACAACATTGGAGTGGAATGAGACACCTTTGACTGTGACTACATTGATTGACTCAGTCTTAATGTCGAGCATATTGATCACATTGTCATTGTTGGAATAGGTGTAGTTGACTTTGTTACCTTTCCCTTTAGATGTTTCTCCTTTGTCATAATTAGGGAAGGGTTTGTTGAATGATGTATGATCCTCATTAGTAGTGTGTTTGTTTACTTTGATCTTACCTCCTTCAATGATGTCTTGAATGACATGTTTGAGTTTAAGGCAATTATTAGTCTTGTACCCCTTGTTTTTATGGAAGACACAATAGGAATTATCATCCCACCACCTGGGTTTGACCATTGGTTCCCATGGTTTAGAATCAGGGATTGTGAGAACTTTGTTATCCAGTAGCGTTTTTAAAATGGTCTCAAGA
Source organism: Thuja plicata (assembly GCA_018584345.1). Classification (NCBI taxonomy): domain Eukaryota; kingdom Viridiplantae; phylum Streptophyta; class Pinopsida; order Cupressales; family Cupressaceae; genus Thuja; species Thuja plicata. Next base: position 1,133,572 of record MU227692.1, read on the forward strand.
GGCTCTCCCAAAGGAGTGAATGTTCTTTGGGGTTTTGAAGTCCATGTCCGACCCTTGCTATTATCATTGTTTTCCTTGGGTATGGGGGTCATGACTTTAGCATCCTTGCTTTCTTGCATACTATTAGTTAGATTGAACACCTCGGGTTTAGGATTAATGTTAGAGGCATCAACTACTCCATCATTAACAACATTCTTATTTTGCTTCCACCATTTAGGCTTGAAGTTGGAGTTGTTGGTTGTGTTTTCATTTTGAAGGGTGATCTCTACCCTTTTGACCATGACTTCCTCAATACAGAGGGAATTTTTAATAATTTTGTCGAAGCTTGGTGAGTCTTGCATTTTTAAAGCATAGTTTAATTCAGGCACTAGATTATTAACGAAGATCTCCATCTTCTCTATTTCAGGAATGGCCCTTGAATATCATGCAAAGATCTTCCTCCACCTTTTTAGAAAGTGTGTAAATGATTCACCAGATTGCTTTTTGGTATTACATAGGTCCATCATAGTCACGTCATGTTGGATGTTGTAGGAGTAATGTTGGATGAATCGTTAGATTAACTCCTTGAATGTTTTGACCTTAGGGTTTAGTTTTGAGAACCACTCCATGGCATTACCTCTTAGACTTCCTGGAAACATTCGCATGAGGTATGTAGGTTCGTGCATGTATTCTATGCTTAGAGCACAGAATTCCCTCACATGGTCATGTCGGTCAGTTTCTCTTGTGTACTTGTCATACTTTGGTCTTGCTATGTTGGGGGGAAACAGGACCATAGTGATACTCTTGTCAAAAGGAAATAGACAAATGGTGTCCAAAGAGTATTGTGTTTTAGGTTTCTCTTTCTCCTGTTTTAGGTTTGTGAGTTCTGTTTGCATCAAATTGAGTTTTTTGGTGAGAATAGATATAGGATTTGGTACCTCCTTTTCTTTGAGATTTTCCACATCATAATCCTTAGGTAATTTGACACCTATGGATGCTAGATGGAGGAAGTATTTCTCCTTATCCTCGTCAATCATTTTCTCCATTATTTTATGGAATCTCTTGCTCCGTTTGAGTTTTTCATATTCTTCTTCAGTGATTTCATTCTCACTACCGACCTCAAATAAGGGACGGTCGAATTTAGGTTCTTCTTCTTCATCCATATCTTTGGGCCTTTTGTCATTGTTATATTCCTCAAAAGCCTCACTCCATCTGCGAGTGTCGCTATCCATTTGTGGGGAGTCTAGATCAAGTAGGGAACTATGAGATGTTTCCCCTTGAAAGTGTGGTGGTTTAGGAGGCACTTTTGATCCTTTAGACGTGTACTTGTTGCGTCTTCTATTAACCATGAAGTTGTTTCTCAACTTTGTCAACATTTCCCAATAGTGCAAGTGAGAGTTTCAGACCATTCAAGTGGGCGTGTCTAGGTAAGAGTAACTATTTGTTGTTGGTGGACATAAATGATTCTAGCGTCAGAGGGTTAGAATGCCTTGATAGTGAGCTGGGAACCAAGTTGTTGGTAGAAAGCGGGTAGACCACATGTATTGAACCAATCGTGAAAGACTAACTAAGCATGCAAGGTAGACGTTTGAAAGAGTTGTGAAATTTCAATAGAGAGACCAGAAAAGACAATAGGAACTAGCTAAAGAGCCAAAAGGGTATCCTAATCAACTGAGACTTTCAAAGAAATACTTCTGCAAGTACCCTTAGTCCTAGATGCGAGCTCCCAGATGCGAGCCTCTAATGACACCAGATGCGAGCCTAAATCCTAGATGTGACTGTGTGCTGACCAAATGCGAGGTAGTATACCGGATGTGATCCTAAACACCATATGTGATACACGAAATCCAGGATGCGATCTTATGATGTTTTTGTCAGTTTTGATCAGTTTTGAAATTTGCGTTTTGGGAGTTCATGCAGCTTGTCTGATCTGTGATTGTGTTTGGAGACTTGCCAGTGAGTGAGAAACACATGTATCTGAAGGTTTGAATATTGTTTCTTGTTTGAAGGAGTTTATCCTTTTAGTGATTTTTCAAGCACGTCAAATAGATTTGCATTGTAAGGAGGGTGAAACAGACACTCATCTTTTTCCTATTCTCTAGGTGGAGGATGAAAATCTTTGCTTGTTGACTCAGGTACACACTCAAATGCTAATCAGAATACAACCATCACCAAGCACACAATGGCTCCAGTCATGATGTTGTATTAGCCGACTCCAAACGCAAGTGAGGGCACAATATGATGAGTGTCTTGGGGTCATTACTTTTTGCCTTGCACAAAGATTATCACCCTTTCGGGGATGAATAAGAAATTCTTTTAGTTGAAGTTGTAGATTATTGGGCAATACGTTCAAAATCGTCCCCCATAGAATTACACAAGGGAAAATTTAGGTGTATAGCCCTATGAGTACCTGAATATATGTAGTCTCGCAAGCAAGATTCAAGCGGCTCCTCTCTACATATACCCAAGCATGTTCAAGGAATGATGTCGAAATTCTATGAACAAAATTGGATTCATCTTCCGAGGCTTTAGCCTACGAGGAAGCAACTATTTATAGTGAGTTGGAAGGGTTGGCGTAAAACCTGTCCTCACTTGGGTCATTCTTAGGAGATTTTTTCCTCAACCAGTAAGCCCTCTACTATTTAAATATGTGTACCAAGGATTGGCGAGCTTTGGATGTCTGGATTTCTGATTCTTCTGAAGAAGAAGAGCATACTCTCCTAATCTAAGTCATTTTCTCCCAAAATGGAATCAAGCAAAGTGGTTCATTCCCTCGAGCAATGTTGTGCATGATTTAGATGTTCCTATTTTAATGAAAACATTATGCTTGAAAGTAGATTTGCATTGTTCATTTAGCCACAATATTTAGTGAGTTAGCCTGTTCAATTTCTGTGTCCCAAAAATGAATTATACAGTTGAACTTGTTCTTTGATCCACAAGATTTAGTGATTTGTGTTGTTCATTACTAATCCAAAATAAATTATATGATGTGATTGCTTGTTCAATTAACTCAAAATTTCGTTCAACACATAAACTGATGTGTGAGTTTCTAATTTTCCTTAAAAGGAAAAGAGCATAATCCTCTAGTTAGTTTAGTGATAGATTGGAAAATGTTCCTTAGTTTTTAAAGCAAGTAAATAGAGGTCAAGATGGGGGTTGGGCAACCTGAAAAACCGAGTTAGTTTGTTATGTAGCAACTCCCACAAAAAACCATCAATGTCAACCTACAAACAATCGTTAAGCTACTCAAAAGACCAAAGAAGTCAAACATGCAAACGTCAGTGGTTAAGCAATTTAGTTCACTAAAATTTTCACCAGATGCGATCCAGAAAGACAGAAAATGACACAAAACCAGATGCGACTTTCCTTACCATATGCGATAGCATGCTCCTCATTAGTGAGCCTAAACTAAAAATGATCTAAGAAATCCCAGATGCGAGCCTCATTTTCTCCGGTGCAAGGGCGTATCCCGGATGCGATCCTGAATGGCCAAAAATGACCCTGTAACAGATTCTTGGGCATGAAAATTAGTGAAAATTTTATTTAAAATGAGGCCAAGTCAGAAATTGGGCCCCACAGTGGGCACTAGAAATGTGTGTGTATATTTGTGCACCTTTTGTATGCGACACAACACTTCAATAAGTCATTTTGTTAGTGAGAAACAAGGGTTAATGAGCATATAAAACCCTAGCATAGACCTATTGTTTTCTAACTAGGATGAGTGTAGAAAATAACATAAAAGCCCTCACATTATGCTAAATACCAGTGACATAAAAACCTAGCATGAAAGATTTAAGTTTAAAACAAACTATTTAACTATTTAAACATGCATATTAGTCTAAAATGGGCATTACAACTATGTAAGCAAGTGACTAATGGAGTGTGTATGAAGCTAGGAAGGAATGGGTAGCATAAAAATGCTTTGAGATTCCTTCAAAAACTCGGCATAACAACACTACAATTCAAAATTTGAGGCTTATTATGAGCTCTAAATCCCTTCAATTTATAGAGGAATGGGAGAGAGAGAGATGGGAGACAAGGTTCATTAATGGAGCCCCTAAGGTCATTAATGAGGTGTAAGAGCCATTAATGCCATAGGAATTAATGAGGGATGGGCAAGAGGGAATATCATTAATGAGCCATTAATGAAATTCATTTAAGAGGTATGGGAGGGTGTAAGGCTCAACTTGGCAAGTTGGTCCTTAGAGAAGTCATGCTTGAGAAAGTTGACTTTCTCAAGTGGGTTGAGTTGTTAATCATTCCTTAATGGAATGTGACAACATTAGGAGGTGGGTTAGGATTAGAATATGATTAGAAGAATGCTTAGAAAGGGTGAAAGGGTTGGGAAAGGTTTGAACCTAGGGTCCAAGTGGTTGAGTTGGGTTAGGTTGGGGGTTTAGAGGAATATTAATAAAATGAATTAAACTTATTTAATTCATTCAAAAATACTCATTTTAATTATTTAAACAACTTAATTGCTTTTTAATAATTAAAGGACTATATCCAATTAATTAGATTAATCAAGCTAGGGAATTGGCTCTTTTGCAAGTGAGCAAATGATTTAGGACCTTATTTAATTCCTAGTAAATTAATCATTTTAGCCATGTATTTGATCGATTATTAATTTTGGCTAAAGCAATTAACTTAGTGATTTTGATCACTTTAGGAAATTAAATTGATTCAAAGAATTATGCCAAGTAGTAACAGAGTTGTTTGGACATAATCGGGGGTATGATCACACTTAGGGCAAATAGGGTCTTTAGTCGTAGCAGACCAAATTAGGGTGGTTACACCGAGCACCATCGGTAAACCTATAAAAGGTCAAGTGAGTTGTCACTTACCTCGAGGCAAAAGTTTGTGTGATACTTGAGCGACTCCGTCTTTGAACACTAAGAAGTGGGTAGAGCATTAATTGCTCCACTTAGGGCATCATCTATAAATAGGGCGACAGAAGAGCTCATTATTCACAAAGTGATTAAGAGCAGAGAAGAATAGAGTGACTAGAATGTAGAGAATTTCAAGCAGATTCACGACATTCAGATTCTTATCAACAAAAGCTACAACAAGTTAAATTAAGTAAATTGAATCACCGAGCTCACAGTTTGTTTTACAGAAAAAACCCTAAATTTGTGAAATAATGGCAACCACTTCACGAGTTTCCAAGATCAAGAACACTAAGGATAAGTAGGTTAATCTGATCAAGAACTCCACTTGTGAAGAACCCAAATACAAAATCAGTCCAGAGGTTGCTTCACAACTCGACAATGTTGGAGCATTTTCAGGAATACCACCTAGGGTTTTACTAATTGAGGATGTTTGTTCATACATACATTGCAAGATCACCGAGATAGGAGATCTGGAGGTTGATCAAGCTTACAAGAAGCTTTGAAAAGATACAACCATCAAGGATGAGCATAAACACATTAAGTTCAAAGGGCTAAAAAATTCCCTAATGTTCTTGAGGGAGTTTAAAACCGAATGGATCAGGATAGTGTTGAGTAGAGTGCATGACCGAAAGATGTACCTGGATGAGCCAAAACTAATCACAAGGGATGTCATACATGTCATGACCGGTTATCCCATAACCAACAAGGTCAAGGCACTTAACATCCTCCTCACCCCGAGGTTGAGAAGATGATAGGTGCAGTATGGGATAACAGAGGATTGAAGGTTAACACCATCACCAATCCAGAACTAAAGTTCAGTGCATGTGTATGAGGATAAGAGATATGCCAATCTAGTAGGTTAAACAACATAACATGTGGAGCAGTTGACACTGCTTACAAGATTGTAAAGAAAGGTCTACAATTGGATCTATCTGAGCTTCTAATGAAGCAGTTAGAGGAAAACATGGGGACAATCAAGTCTACAAAGTCCAATTTATGTAAGTTCAGATTGTTAGAGTATTATTTCCTTTTACTCTAGTTGCTTAAGCGTCTCTTAGGTGCATTATTAATTAATTAGTAATTAATAATGTGCAACCTAGTATTTCCCTTTTAGGGTTTCGTTCACCTTTTTAAGGTTGAACTTTGTAATTGATGTTAATTAATTCAGTTTATATTTTTGCTCTCACATTTTGAGTAAACATCTGAGTTCTGCTTTTTCGTCTTTGTGCTTCTACTTTGTATCAGGTTCTTGCATGTAGGTGTATTCAAGGTCTGTGGATTTGCATGTTTCTCAAATCCTACATGGTATCAGAGCCGCCCTGCTGCTGTCTGGTTTGAAGATGTTTGAAGCCGCGATTCGAAGAAGTCAGTCATAGCCTCTCTGGGGTTTTTTTTTGTGAGTTCTAAGGAGGCGCTATTTTTTGGAGCCGTTTGAGCCAAAACGGACTCCACCATTGCGTTCAGAAGGCCCAGGAGAGTCGAAATCATATAAAGTTCGACTAGTTTAGCCTCCGTGAGCACAGGGGAAAATTTTTTGGCCTCCTAGGGCCGTACGGCTCAAAAATCGAGGCATCCATCAAAAAAAATTTGAAAAAAAATTCATTTTTTAATGATTTTCGCATATGCAAAAAAACACACACAGTGTTAAAAAAATCCCGCAGCCCGCGCGCCACCTTTGAGGCGCCGACATCGGCCGCAGCACCGGCGCGCCACCGGAAACCGGCCGCCGCCAGGCCGTAGCTCGGTCGCCACGGCCGGCGACCACCCACCGCCAGGCAGCCGCTCGGGCTCCACCAGTGCACGGCCGCCGCCCGGCAGCCGCCACCAGCCCGCAAACACCCGCGCAGGGCTGACGTCACGGTGACGTCAGCTGCCGGGAAATTATTTTCCTGCAGACTTTTCAAATTTTCCGGCGCCGATTAATTTTTTCCGGCCATCGTACAATTTTCTGGCGACCAACGACCTGCGATGGCCAAATGGCCGTCAAATTTAACACAGTCTCTGTGTTTTTCCAGAGAGCATTGTTTCGGAGGGGCAGTTGTTTTTTTGCCCATATCTTGGGCATACGGTGTCCGTTTTTGAAAAATGAAATATCGCCGAAAAGCTCTTTCCAAGAAAGACGCGTCGGTATAGGTCTCAGTTCCTGATTTTTCCATTTGGTTGCTATTTTTTTAGTCAAAGTCATACCTTCCTTTCTGCTCCTGTTCGGCTTCTGGAACTCAGGTTTTCTCCTCGTTTCTTTGTGTGCTTTCAGTTGTTGATTAATTGTGGTGCACAGTGGATAAAATTATACATTGTAGGGGGGGTGCATTTTACTTTCTGTTATTTACTTTTAGAAAATGACCCTTCTACTTCCGTCTTATTCTTCTCTCAATGTCGGACCCCTTTGTGGCCCGGCTGACACCCCATAACTATCACACATGGAAACCACACATGACCAGACTCCTCATGTCACGAGGTTTATGGTCCTGCATGGATGCGGTTCAGCCAGTTCTTCAGAGGCCTTATGAGGCACTTATGCACAGAAACAGGATGGATGAGGCAATGGGCCTCATTGCCATGAATGTTTCAGATGGGTTATTGTTCCACCTGGATGGTCTCACTACACCCAGGGATATGTGGGACAAGTTCTCCACTTTTTTTGGCACCATGGATCAGTTCAGGATTCTCCAGATAGATG